>JAHWFO010110657.1:383116-401511 GCA_023313115.1 Rhysida immarginata | reverse complement strand
CGCCCCCCCCCCCCCGAAGTGGCCAGACATCCAACGTAATGTTAGGACCCAACTGAAGGCTACCCCTAAAAACGACTACGCCAGGAGTTTCCAGGACTTGTACAGGCGTTCCCAGAAGTGCATTACCATCGACGGGGATTACTTTGAAGGATAGCAACTGCTGTTTCATGTAAGCGAGCAATCCACTCTCAATATGCCATCATTCACCGAACTTTATTGTCACAGCTTACAAACAGTCACACTTCACAAACAAGTTACTTCAAACAGTTTTAAAAAAAGTTAATCAACAAAATGCTCGATGTGACGACCGTGGGCACCATAACACAATTGGGCACGGAACCTAACTGACGCCAAAATATCGGCACGCTTCCTGGATTCGTTGAACCAGATCCTCCAGTGAGGCGGGCTGCGTAGCATAAACCTTGGATACCTTCATGTATCCCCACAAGAAAAAGTCAAGTGGTGTAAAATCAGGGGAGCGGGGTGGCCAACGAACTGGTCCTCCTCGGTCAATCCATTGTTGTCCAAACATCTCATTAGACGCTCGCGAACGACCAACCCGTAATGTGGAGGAGCTCCATCATGCTGAAACCACGTGCGCTGATACGAGGCCAATGGCAAATGGTCAAAGAAGTCTGTGACTACCACCTTGAGAATTTCAGCCTGGTAGCGTTCTGCAGTCAGTGTTCCATCGTAAAAATACGGTACAATCCACACCAGTTCACTTGATGAATTGCTTCTCGCAGACATCGTGGGTTTTCGTCTGCCCAGTGATGATGGCTGTGCCTGTTGATAACTCTATCCCTGGTGAACTGGGCTTCATCTGTCCACAACACCTCATGAATGAAGTTTGGATTGTCATCCAGGCAGGTAAGTAACCAGTTGCAGAAGGCGGCCCTAGCAACTCTTGGTGACAATGAATATGGTATGGGTGAAAATGATGTGCGTGTAGAATGTTGAGAACAGTTCTCTGATGGCACCCAATTGCTCTGCTGCTTGTGTGGGGATTTGCAGCAACTGCAGCCAGAACTAGTGTTGTTGTATCCTCGTCGCCTTGTGCCCTTGGTCGTCCTCGTTCTGCATTAACATTCCCTGTAGCCTCGAATCTTTGAATAATGTGACGCATTGTTTGACGAGATGGATGGCGTTCGTTAGGGTATCTGTCTCGATACAACCTAACTGCAGCATGTAGGTTTCTCCTTGCCTCTCCGAAGCAGAAGATCATGTTGACCATTTCCGGAACAGTGTAGCTTGCCATCCTGGAATTGTTCTGTCTTCTGTGTGCTGAAACATGCCTTTTATTTGCTTTTCCGCATCAAAGTGAATGTGAGTTTGGTAATTTATGTTAATTTTTTGATTTGCATGCTTTACATGGTGGGAATTTCAACATTCACTTTTCCTTGTGCAGTGTAAGCTACAAACAGTTCATCACGTGATTGTGGGTGATTGGTTGGTCCGCTTTTGAATGATTTTGCAATTGGGTTCTTTTCTCTATCCCTTACGGTTTTTGAGATAAATTTTGAATGTGTATTCCTAATTTGCATATTTGGGATGATGAAAAGTGCACCATGGGATAGGCCACCCACAACTTCCTATTCATTGGATTCATCAAAATTGACATATCTGCTTCGGTTCAAAAAATAAAAGGGGGGTTCAGACTTTTGCATTCACCCTGCATATCAAAATATGCTTTACAATAGATTGGTTCACATATTGGAGATCTTGAGTGGATGTTTCAACAAGACAATGGTCCATGCAATGTATGAAAATCTACGAAAACATGGTTTGGAAAAAAAAAAATCAATGTTTTGGATTGCCCCTCTCATAGTAGCCTCCGATCTTCATCCTATGGAGAACCTATGGGGGTGTCCTTAGTACAATACTCATTTCCAAAAAAGTTGGGACAGTGCAACATATAAGAAGAACTCCAACACATTTGTTTGGGTTATTGTACTGCCGTTTATTTCAACGCATTACAATACATAAACGATAAATTAGGCATGGGATCCCATATCTTATATGCTGAAAGAAAGATACAGGTGGTTTTCCTGTTTGGCACGTGCAACACACTCCCAAAGAAGTTGGGACAGCACGGCATTTACCACTCTCCTCTTGATGACACACTGTAATCTTCTGGGCATCGATGACACCAATCTTTCTAACACCGTAACCGGAATTCTGTCCCATTCGTGTTGGATATAGGTTTTCAGCTGTTCAACTGTCCGGGGTCGTCGCTGTCGTAGTTTTCGTTTAATAATACGCCAAACGTTCTCTATAAGGGACAGATCCGGGCTGCAAGGGGGCCAATCCAACATACGAATGCGCTGCCGACGTAACCATGCAGAAGTTATGCGCGCTGCATGCGGTCTGGCGTTGTATTGTTGAAATATACAGTGACGTCGTCCAAACAGGCGCCTCTTAGATGGCACCATAGCTTGTTCCAGGATCTGTATATACGTTTCAGCATTGAGGGTACCATTGCAGATGTGGAAGTCTCCCATTCCATGGCCACTAATACAGCCCCAGGCCATTACAGACGGTGGTTTCTGTACCGAACGCCTGTAGCACGCGGGAATATCCTTTTCGTCTTTGGTCCGGAGTGTACGGCGTCCATTATTTCCGTAAACAATCGTAAAGGTTGATTCATCGGACCACAATATGTTCTTCCAGCGTGCTTGGGACCAATTGCGATGGGCTCGAGTCCATATCAGACGGCGACGTTGCTGTCGTTTGTTGATGTATGGCTTCCGTTGTGCACAGTATAACTTAAGTTTGCATTTGTGGCTGCACCGGCGTACAGTATTCAACGATAATGGCTTCCCGAAGAAATTGCGAGCCCACGTGGCTATGTCCGTAATCGCAGCATTACTATGCGTGACACAGTGACGTCGGAGGATCCAAAGAGCTCGAGCATTCATAATAGGTTTTCTACCTTGGCCTTTCCGAACTGTGATCTCACCACTATCTCGGTAGCGCTTGATAATATTCTGTACTGTAGATGATGACAGGTTAAATCTTCTGGCTATTGCACGCCGAGAAACGTTGTTTGTGAATTCTTGAATGATTCGCTAACTGGCTTGCCTCGACCCATCGTTCCGAATAAGTTACCTGAACGACGGATGGCAACTGTTATTTATACGGAATGTAGTACAACGTCATCATTCTAGATTATTCCCGAACAATTCGGAAGGTTCCACTACTAAGGGCGCTTTCTACAACGTATGTCCCTACTATTTTGGAACGTGTTGCAACACCCCCATTCAAAATGAACGTCCCGGCCACGATACAAAATGTTTTGGTGCACACAGTATATTTATGTCATTTCGTAAACGTATCTGCTATTTTGTATTCGCGAGAAAGTTTTGTTACATCATCCCTTTTTGTTTTTTCGATATATTTTGCACTGTCCCAACTTTTTTGGAAATGAGTATTGTAAGAAGGTTTATGCTGGGAATAAGCAATATGAAGGTGCAAATGAGCTCAGCAGAGCAATGATGGATCCAAAGAGACACTAGAAAATCTAATGAGGTCAATGCCAGGACGAATATAATTTTTTTATTTTGTATAAAAATCAGTTAAAATTGAACAATGTGTTCCGTTTGAAAATGGTCAAAAGTGAAATCAGCAGTGTCGTTTTGCAGAAGATTGACGAACTTTTAATTTAACAGTTCATTGTGCTTTAGAATCTAATGGATTTGTAGCCTCACTTTGAATAACTTGGTATAGATGAAAGAGCTCTATAAGCCGTTCAGTGGGTGTGACTTGAAGAGAAGGCTCTGCCATATGTGGTTCGTGATATGTGCGGGGATCCTTCTTCTTCGTCTACTTATCGGAATCTTGCGGGATCGAGGGAAATTGATTTTAACCCTTTGCGGTTTAACCGCTGCTTCCACACCCACGACTTGCACGCAAGAGCCGATAAAGAAATGGGCAAGGGTGGAGGAAGGGCACTGATCGATGGCCACTCCAACTGCGGTGACCTTTTCGCGACCCCAGAAGGTGATGAAACACGTTCCGACACAAAAGAACTTCCATGTACCAACAAGCGACCTTGTCCGTTGTAAGCAGTACATCACGGTGGCAGTCCAAGCCGTTCGTTCCAACACCTCAACAGCTTCACCTTTGGGACCGGCTCGAGAGGTTCTTCCAGCCCCCATAAATAAAGCAGCGAGTCAGGTCGTTCATTATGTTTTTTTATTATTATTACTACTATCGTTATTGTTGTGGATAAGTGGTTTTTGGGGATTAGAAGGGGGGTGGGTGTTATTTACGGCCACTTTTGGAAATGAATTTAGTGATGACTAACCATTTTAAGATGTTATGGGCAACGCTCCTGAATATTCTTTGTACGTATATGTTTCTGGTTAAATGCTTGTCAGATCGATACCAGCATTGGTGCATTTCAGAAGTCACTTCATTAGAATGTTAAAGAGCTTCTAGAATTTGAATGCTTTACCTGGTAATTGAGATCAGTTGACTGAGCCTGGAAATCGAGCACCTGGACAGGGTCATTGTCGTATTGAAAAAACAAAATTATGTACAATAAATTTAGTGATGTATTCTTCAGGTCAAAAGAAGACGAAAATGTTGTATAGCACTTTGTTTGGAAACGATTTATTTACGCGATACAGCCAACTAAACCCGTGGCTCCCAAATTACAGGAATTGGTGCACGCACGCTTCTACCAGCTCGCACGCACGCTTCGGCTCGTTGCATGAGCGACCGTCTGATGTCATGGAAGAGTTCGTCGCCAGCATTACGAACGGTTTGGCATGCATTTTCGATTCGTTGTCGCACATCTATAATGTTAGGAACTTCTGTGCTGTAGACGGTCGTTTTCACATGACCCCACAGAAAAAAGTCCAAGGGATTAAGGTCGGGTGATCTTGCAGGCCAGGCTACCGGCCCACCTCGACCTATCCATCGATTCGTGTATGCAGCATTAAGGTGTGCTGGAGCGCCATCATGCATGAACCACATGTTAGATCTTATCAAAAGAGGAACATCTTCCAGTATTTCTGGCAATGCATTCTGCAGAAACAAAGATACGTTCGCCCAGTCAATCGTGGCGGCAACACATAAGGGCCAATTAAGTTATTTCCCATAATTCCACACTAACGCTCTTGATGCGCTCGAGCTCTGGTAACATGCGGGTTAGCATCTGCCCAATGGTGCTGATTGGGAGAATTTACGATTATTGTCCGGGTGAAGGTTGCTTCGTCCGTGAAAAGTATCTGGCTGAGACAAGTAGGGTCTGCAGCATGACGACGTTGTATCCATTAGCAAAATCGTTGTCGGTGTGGATAGTCCGTTGAACCAGTTGCAGGTGGTATGGATGCAAAAGCTGACGGTGAAGAATGCGCCAAACAGATGAGTGCGGAATGGGTACTATGGGTGCTTGTCTGTGGTTCATCATGTATGATGTCAATTATCACATCCTCCTCATCCGGAGAATGTGCTAGAGGCCGCCCTTGTCCTGTTTGACGGCTAAAGGAACCACGATCCCTCAAATGTCTGTTCGGTTATTTGGCAAACGTCTATTCGGAAAGCGTTCTTGGTAGAGTCTTCTTGCTTCCACAGCATTTCCGTCCGCAAGACCATACATTAGGTGCATGGCAGTGTATTCTGCACTGGAATACGTGTACATGACTTTTTTTTACGTAAATCATGTCAAAGCACGCAAACGTTCTGAAATTGATATTCCTAGTGGATGTACAGTAATGGAAACAAGCGTACACAACTAATGGAACAACCCTAAAGTAGGTTTAAATGGAACAAACCACTCATATCGTCTGCTAACTACCGTGCTTCCCTACTCTATCATATTGGATTACTCGCAAACAAATCGCTTCCAGACAAAGTGCTATACAACATTTTCGTCTTCTTTTGACCTGAAGAGTATGTCACTAAATTTATTGTACATAATTTTGAAATACCCTGTATATCAGCAGTCCTAGTACATAGTGAATCCCCACGCCACAGTATCATAGAACGCCGCTAGAGGGACCAAATCAAAATGGTGCAGCCCATTGATAAAATGGAGTATCGTGCGGTGATTCGTTTTCTGCATTTGAAAGGGGAACAAGTCTGCAACAATCCATGCTGAGTTGGTGGAACTCTACAGCAACACTGTACCATCATATATATGACACAGTGGACAAACAAGACTGAAAGGTTGCAGATACTTCCAGTGTGGACAAACAAGACTGAATGACAAACAACAAAGTGGCAGACCATCTTCCATGAAGAACTGGGAATCGCAAGAGAAGTGGAGGCTCTAGCGCTCAAAAACCGGCGTAGCACAATCGGGACGATAGTGGAAAAAAGTGAAAATCAGCCATGGGTCAGTTTGCATACGATAACGCCCCAGCTCATTCTGCACAGGACACACTCACACATACTGCTTCTTTGGGCTATCAATCAAATTTTGCCTCGCCCCCTGTATTCTCCTGACATGGCTCCCAGTGACTTCTTCCTCTTTCCTCGGATGAAGAAACCATTGCCTAGCAGGCATTTCCAGAATGACGACGAGGTGATTTTTGAGGTGGAACGTTTCCTGAACAGCCAGATTGCAGACTTCTACAACCAAGGTCTCCGCCAAATCATCCACGATAGGGGAAAAATGTGTCGCATTGAAGGGTGAGTATGTAGAGAAGGACTAACACCATCACCAAGTTTCATGGTCACAGCTTGATTTTTTCGAAGTGATAATTAAAATTTAATGACTGCCCCTCATACGAATGCGTCCAAGCTAGAGTACCGAATCGGTATATGAAAAAAAACTCGTTCAACCATTAAGAAATGGACAGGAGACTGGTCATTACTTATTTCCAGGATGGGGGGGTGCACCTAATAGCTTTTTTTTTGTACGTCATTAAGATCTTTTTTAAATTCCATGCTATAGAGAGTAGTCGTCTGAGACTACTCATTTAAATCCGGACATGTGGCGCCCTCGGTAGCTACAAATCCTTGAAGGACATTTTTATGAATAGAGTTTCTTCGCTGGTTGTAAGTCAACGTGATTTGGGATTGACTTTTTTGACGGGGCGGGGGCCAAGCAGAGTTTTCTGGGATTAGGTTTTACTAAGAGCTCACCCAGAAAGTAAAGATACATAGGGCATAGCCAGAGGGTAAATAATTTCCACAGGGTTAACTTTCACTTTCATTCGTTAGCTAGCTTTACTAATTCATATGGTGGCGCCACACGGCGTCGCGTGTGAGAAACAGTTGTTTGATATGGCATTCTGGTCGTTTCTACAGCCTTCAGGAAAGTTCTCTATGCTGGCGACCCCTTGTGTACGAAGTTCTTTGAAACCTGTTGACAACGCAATTTTACATATATGGATGTTGATATTGTTCCATCTACTCAGTAAATCTATTTTCATTAGCCTACAATCCTCTGTATGCACTTTTCACTGTGTTTAAGTCAAATTACTTGGTGTCGGAAGTTTATTGACGCTAGGGTTGTATATCAAACAACTTGTAATGCCGTGTCATGAATGAATACGCTTGTAAAACGTAAAATTAATGATATTAGAAATTGGTTCAATGGTACGTGTTTTAAGGGTACTATTATGGTGCCCAATGCTAACATATGGCATGCAGTTACTTTGGCCTTCCATTATCAATAGCTAATTTCTCTTATGCATATTGTTGTCAATAACTAGTAGCTAATCGTCGTAGAAACTCTTTAGGGATAGATTATCTTCTATCTATATAAAGAAGGATGTTTGTGGGTTTGTCTGTATGTTTTTTATACAAATCTACAGTTTTATTCCGATCTTGATGAAGTTTCGCATACATGACCTTCAAAGCATGAGGAAGGTCACTGTCTACCTCAGATTTCGGAAAAATAATAAATATCGATAAAAAATCGATATTCATGGTTATAGCAGGGCATATTAATGAGAAATATCTCATGACCAACAATGCAAGGCAAACTTTGTACAACAATAGGTATCAACAATGGTATCAGCACGCAATTCACAAACACACTGCAGGAACCAACAATATATATCTCATGACCAACAATGCAAGGCAAAGTTTGTGCAACAATAGGCTCATTGTGTTCGCATCAACAATGGTCTCAATGCGCAATTCACCAATAACAATGAGCACAGAATGATGATGTAATGTTAAAGCAATCTTTCCAAGAATTATAACAATGAACATTAAATGATGATGTACAATACTCATTTCCAAAAAAGTTGGGACAGTGCAACATATAAGAAGAACTCCAACACATTTGTTTGGATTATTGTATTGCTGTTTATTTCAACGCATTACGATACATAAACGATAAATTAGGCATGGGATCACATATCTTATATGCTTAAAGAAAGATACAGGTGGTTTTCCTGTTTGGCAAAAAAGTTGGGACAGCACGGCATTTACCACGGTGTGGCGTCACCTCTCCTCTTGATGACACACTGTAATCTTCTGGGCATCGATGACACCAATCTTTCTAACACCGTAACCGGATTTCTGTCCCATTCCTGTTGGATATAGGTTTTCAGCTGTTCAACTGTCCGGGGTCGTCGCTGTCGTAGTTTTCGTTTAATAATACGCCAAACGTTTTCTATAGGCGACAAATCCGAGCTGCAAGGGAGCCAATCCGACATACGAAGCCATGCAGAAGTTATGCGCGCTGCATGCGGTCTGGCGTTGTCTTGTTGAAATATACACTGACGTCGTCCAAACAGGCGCCTCTTAGATGGCACCGTAGCTTGTTCCAGGATCTGTATATACGCTTCAGCATTGACGGTGCCATTGCAGATGTGCAAGTCTCCCATTCCATTGCCACTAATACAGCCCCAGACCATGACAGACGGTGGTTTCTGTACCGAACGCCTGTAGCACGCGGGAATATCCTTTTCGTCTTTGGTCCGCAGTGTACGGTGTCCATTATTTTCGTAAACAATCGTAAAGGTTGATTCATCGGACCACAATATGTTCTTCTAGCGTGCTTGGGACCAATTGTGATGGGCTCGAGCCCATATCAGACGGCGACGTTGCTGTCGTTTGTTGATGTATGGCTTCCGTTGTGCCCAGTATAACTTAAGTTTGCATTTGTGGATGCACCGGCGTACAGTATTCAACGATAATGGCTTCCCGAAGAAATCGCGGGCCCACGTGGCTATGCCCGTAATCGCAGCATTCCTATGCGTGACGCAGTGACGTGGGAGGATCCGAAGAGCTCGAGCATTCAGAATAGGTTTTCTACCTTGGCCTTTCCGAACTGTGATCTCACCACTATCTCGGTAGCGCTTGATAATATTATGTACTGTAGATGATGACAGGTTAAATCTTCTGGCTATTGCACGCTGAGAAACGTTGTTTGTGAATTCTTGAATGATTCGAACACGAAGATCTTCGCTAACTGGCTTGCCTCGACCCATCGTTCCGAATAAGTTACCTGAAGGACGGATGGCAACTGTTATTTATACGGAATGTAGTGCGACGTAATCATTCTAGATTATTCCCGAACAATTGGGAAGGTTTCACTAGTAACGGCGCATTCTACAACGTATGTCCCTACTATTTTGGAACGTGTTGCAACACCCGCATTCAAAATGAACGTCCCGGCCACGATACAAAATGTTTCGGTGCACACACTATATTTATGGCATTTCATAAACGTATCTGCTATTTTGTATTCGCGAGAAAGTTTTGTTACATCATCCCTTTTTGTTTTTTCTAGATATTTTGCACTGTCCCAACTTTTTTGGAAATGAGTATTGTAATATGGATAAGTTTCAATTTGTAACAATGCATAGAATTCCTGTTATTCAGGCTTTTCTTAGAAAAGAGAGTTCTTAGTACTTAACAATTTCTTGAGAATCTTTAAGAATGATCAGTAACTGGAGATAATGAGTTAGCAGACTATTGAGAAAGAGTGAAAGACGATAGAAGAAGCACTCCTATAGTTCCGTGCTGTATTGAGCAAATGGTAACTCAGTAAATAGAAGAATCGGCGACCGCTAGACTACACAAAGTGATGAATGGCCAATTTTTGCTTCAAGACATCGAAAGAATAAAGGAAATTGCAACAACACTAAGTATACATCTGAGGTAAGATTACGTGAGTAAGAAATTATTGGAGCAGTCCATCCATTGTGAGCCTTTAAAAAGATTTTTTTTGAATTTTCATTAAGAATTTTGACTGTATTAATTCTAAGCATTTTCATGTGTTTATTTTTAAGATATTGCAAAATTTAATTTAATTTTTTTAGATTGTTCTGTTTACATCCAAGTGGAATTATCCCGGGCAACGCCGGGTACCTTTGCTAGTGAAGAAATAATAGACGCTTACACAGAACGCTTCAACAATTGACGCTCGTATCATTAAATAGGATACCACCTGATATAACCCTAACAAGCAAAAGCGTCAATGCTCTCCTTTTAATTCTCGAATTCCTTAAAATACTATCGGTTGCCTGGCTTGTTGTTTCTCCATCTGTTTCCCTTTAACCTGAACTATCTTGCTTCCTTCAACCTTTTGAGCTCAGTGTCCTAGAGTTCGATCGCCAATTGATTCCATCACGTTGTTTTAAAAAGCACTCCCTGGTTACAGTACCATTGGACCCGTTAGCGGCGTGAAAGGCGCTCGTTTTACAACACGATTAATAACACTCGAGCATATATAGATTATTAAATTTTCCCGAGTCCCATTATGATGAGGTGGGGTGGTGGGGGAGGGAGAGGGGGAAATCTATTCAGATGGCACCTGAAATTAATTCACCCCGGTGGCTTTGGCTAATCATTAACACTTGGTGTTTGCTGGTTTGATTTACACACGGGGAGTGATTTATGCCGAGCGTTGTTTGGGTGATGTTGGCGCAGTTGACCCCGCTCGACCTTTTGATGAAGGCTGATTTATTGCTAGGCAGCCGCCACGACAGCCAATGGCGCATAGCTTAGATTTAGGTGGAAGATTAGGGGGTTGAAACTACGTGAAAGCACTCGCGCTCGCGTGTAGTGGGTTTTTCCCCTGGCCGTTTTGCTTTACGCGAAATCCCTTACTGCGTGTAGGAGAGAGCGGCAACAAATCCTGCGAAATCCGTGTCTAATGGGTTAAGTGTTGAGAAGAGCAGCAACACAATCTGAAGGGGATTCTGCCTTGATGATATGGGAACGGATGCTGAGCGGTGATACACTTTCGACACGAAACGGACTAAAGATGTCTAAGCGAGACATCTTAAAATTTTATAACTAGACCGGGATTTTCGGTAAATCTCTTACGTCTAACCAATTGGCAAGAGGTATCTAATGTTAGATTAGCTGCAATAGCGCAAGGGGTGTCCAGAAATAAAATGTCGCACACTGATGGCCGTTTCTTCACATGAACAACAGAGCTAACACTGGATTGGTTGCGAAGAGTCTATTGGATGGGCTTCCTTGATCTTCAGATTTGAATCCAATGTACACTGAGTTAGCAAAACTCATGGGATAGTTACTTAATATCTGGTAGGGCCACCTCTGGACCTGTGGAGTGCAGCAATACGGCGTGGTAGTGAGTCTGCAAGTCCCTAGTACACTTCTGGAGGCAGTTGACACCAGATAGTCTGCAGAGCCGAAGATAGTTGCTGATGATCCAGTGCCCGGAGCCTGACTTCAACAGCATCCCAGATATGCTCGATGGGATTCATGTCAGGGCTCCGGGCTGGCCAGCTCAGTCGTTGGACCTCTCCTGCATGCTCCTCGAACCATTCGTGGACGACATTGGAGCGATGTGGTGGAGCATTGTCATCTTGAAAGACTGCTACGTCGTCAGGGTGTTGAAATGTCAAAAACGGGTGCAGATGGTGTCCGATGAGTTGACGATACCGTGGACCATTCAACGTTTGGTCCAGGATAACCAGAGGGCCCATTCCAAACCAGGAAAATGCATCCCAGACCATCACTGACGCCCCACCACCCTGCACCACCACCTGTTGGCATGCGGGATCCATCGTTTCCTGAGCCAAGCCCATCAATCAATGTGCTTGCTATCCCATGAGTTTTGCTAACTCAGTGTACTTCTTATTTTCGGGATATCTGGAGTCACGGGTATACAGTGCGAAGATTCGCGATATGGCCCATCTACGCAAAAGGATTGAGGACGAATGCCATGCTAGATACCATGTTAGGACTCTCATTCTGGACTCTTCGTCAGGAGCAGTGTTGAGACGTATTCAAAATGAGACCGGGTCGGAAGTGCCCATCAGATAAGAACGATAAAAGAAATCGCAACACCTTATCTTCGAGGTAACAGATCACAATACCCCCTAGAAATTTTCAACGCGAATACGAGGGGCGTTCAAATTACAATACTCATTTCCAAAAAAGTTGGGACAGTGAACATATAAGAAGAACTCCAACACATTTGTTTGGATTATTGTATTGCCGTTTATTTCAACGCATTACAATACATAAACGATAAATTAGGCATGGGATCACATATCTTCTTATATGCTTAAACAAAGATACAGGTGGTTTTCCTGTTTGGCACGTGCAACACACACCCAAAAATGTTGGGACAGCACGGCGTTTACCACGGTGTGGCGTCACCTCTCCTCTTGATGACACACTGTAACTTCTGGGCATCGATGACACCAATCTTTCTAACACCGTAACCGGAATTCTGTCCCATTCCTGTTGGATATAGGTTTTCAGCTGTTCAACTGTCATAGTTTTCGTTTAATAATACGCCAAACGTTTTCTATAGGCAACAGATCCAGGCTGCAAGGGGGCCGATCCAACGTACGAATGCGCTGCCGACGTAGCCATGCAGAAGTTATGCGCGCTGCATGCGGTCTGGCGTTGTCTTGTTGAAATATACACTGACGTCGTCCAAACAGGCGCCTCTTAGATGGCACCATAGCTTGTTCCAGGATCTGTATATACGCTTCAGCATTGACAGTGCCATTGCAGATGTGCAAGTCTCCCATTTCGTGGCCACTAATACAGCCCCAGACCATGACAGGCAGTGGTTTCTGTACCGAACGCCTGTAGCACGCGGGAATATCCTTTTCGTCTTTGGTCCGGAGTGTACGGCGTCCATTATTTCCGTAAACAATCGTAAAGGTTGATTCATCGGACCACAATATGTTCTTCCAGCGTGCTTGGGACCAATTGCGATGGGCTCGAGCCCATATCAGACGGCGACGTTGCTGTCGTTTGTTGATGTATGGCTTTCGTTGTGCACAGTATAACCTAAGTTTGCATTTGTGGATGCACCGGCGTACAGTATTCAACGATAATGGCTTCCCGAAGAAATCGCAGGCTCACGTGGCTATGTCCGTAATCGCAGCATTCCTATGCTGACGCAGTGACGTCGGAGGATCCGAAGAGCTCGTGCATTCGGAATAGGTTTTCTACTTTGGCCTTTCCGAACTGTGATCTCACCACTATCTCGGTAGCACTTGATAATATTATGTACTGTAGATGATGACAGGTTAAATCTTCTGGCTATTGCATGCTGAGAAACGTTGTTTGTGAATTCTGGAATGATTCGAACACGAAGATCTTCGCTAACTGGCTTGCCTCGACCATCGTTCCGAATAAGTTACCTGAACGACGGATGGCAACTGTTATTTATACGGAATATAGTACGACCTCATCATTCTAGATTATTCCCGAACAGTTCGGAAGGTTCCACTACTAAGGGCGCTTTCTACAACGTATGTCCCTACTATTTTGGAACGTGTTGCAACACCCCCATGCAAAATGAACGTCCCGGCCACGATACAAAATGTTTTGGTGCACACAGTATATTTATGTCATTTCATAAACGTATCTGCTATTTTATATTCGCGAGAAAGTTTTGTTACATCATCCCTTTTGGTTTTTTCTATATATTTTGCACTGTCCCAACTTTTTTGGAAATGAGTATTGTACAAACAAAGCACACCCACACACACCAGTTATTTCTCAAGGAACTCTCCTTGCTTCTTCACACACTTTTTCCTGCGTTCTGGGAGCATCTGGATTCCGGTTCTGTAGAAATCTTCAGGCTGATGTCGAAATCAGGTCATGGCAGACTTTTTCACTTCCTCATTGGAGCCGAACTTCTGTCCTCCCAAGAACTCGTTCAATGGTCCGAAAAGGTGATAGTCGCAAGGGGAGAGATCCCGGCCGTTCGAGGCTGTGGTAAGCTGTCCCATTTGAGTTCCATCAGTGTGTCCCTACTCAGTTTGGCTGTGTGTGGTCTGGCCTTGTCTTGCAGAAAACAAACACCACTGGTAAGGAGTCCTGGTCGCTTTTTCCTTAGTGCCGGCTTCAGGGACGTCTTCACTATCGTTGCTGACAATGTCATCTTGAATTTGTTGGGTCGTGGTGAGTCAATGTGTCGCCACTCCATGCTTGCACGCTTGCTTACAGGAGTAGGGTGATGAATCCATGTCTCGTAGGTGGTTCCAACACGCCTTAGGAGGCTGTCACCTTCCCTGTCCTATCGCTGCAGTAGCATGGAACAGATTTCCACCCGGGTGGTTTTGTGATCCTCGGAGAGTTGCTTAGGTACCCATTTGGCATAGATTTTGTTGAATTTCAACTTATCGGGGGTGGTGGTTTCCACACTGATGTTCAGTACTGAAGCCAATTCTCGACCATGAATCCTCCTGTTGTCCCTTATTAGGTCATACGTTCGTGTTGCTCGCCCTCCTTCAAACTTTCGATGAATTTCAGATGCTTTCACGCCTTCGTTTTACAGACACTTGATGATTATTTCACACGTCGCTGTATGATTTTTTGTTTAAGCTGCATTGAGTGATGCTGCATTTGCATGATAGGGTGATTTTTGAGATTAAGTACCGGGTGGTGTTCAGAGCTCGCTAGCGGGAATTCTATTAGGCCAAATGCAGTACATTTTGGTGTATATACTTAGTGGAACATGTAGTTTCGATTTCTGCTAAAAAAAAGTACCAAAAGTCGCCATAGGGGGCGCTTATTTCAAGAAAACAATGAATACATTTGCATAAGCGCGTTCCGTGTTGAGCAATCATGACAATAAAAGGCAAGGCTGAGGATTTGCCATCATTCACGAACGAATGGCCTGACGATGACGCTTACTCTGCCTGACCGGGCGTTATTAGTCAAGTTGTTTTATCAGAAGAGCGACAATGCAAGTGCTGCCCTTCGTCAATTCCGGCGATTGAAAACGTTACGAAGACGACCGATGAGCATAACTAACTTACGGAAAATGATTGAACGATTTGAATCTACCGGAACTCTAGGAGTGCAACCAGCAAACGAATCAGGCAGCAACACGTTGAAGAAGTTGCAACTGCTGTTGTGGAACAGGAGATGACTACTGTGCAGGGTACCAGCAGTGCACACGCAATAGCACGCCAAACAGATATCCCATATTCGTTGGTGAGTAAAATATTGCATAAGATATTGACATTTTATCCCTATAAACTCACTCCCACCTGTTCAACAATTGCTTCCTGGAGATGAACGTACCCGTAATGACTTTTCGTTGAGATTTTTAGCACGTATGGAAGTGGATGATGCATATGGAGTGATGAGGCACATTTTTATTTGAATGGTGCTATCAATACCCACAACTGCCGTATTTGGGCTGCATCAAATCCACAAGTGTGTCTGCCAACTCCTATGCATTCACCGGAACTAACAGTATGGTGCGGCTTTACTGCTTCTTTCATCATCGGCCCGTACTTTTTTGAAGAAATCCGTCCCCGTGGACCGGTGACTTGTTCCGTCAATTCTGCCAGCCAGGTATGCCGATATGCTTGAGAATTTTGTGAGAACGTTTTTCAGACAACAGAATAATTAGTCGTGCATTTCCCATGGTATGGCCACCCAGGTCGCCTGATCTCAACCCTTGTGATTTTCTGTTATGGGGATATTTGAAAAGCCTTGTGTATCAAGCACATGTTCCTGACCTCTCATTTGGAATTAAAAATAAAACATTGTTTATTGTTGTTACTAAAGTTGGTTTGTACGGTATTTGTTCATTTGACAATTAGGTATTCATTGTTTTCTTGAAATAAGCGCCCCCTATGGCGACTTTTGGTACTATTTTTATTTTTTTTTGCAGAAATCGAAACTGCATGTTCCACTAAGTATATACACCAAAATGTATGTAATCTTTTTCAATCGACCATTAGTTTTAGTGTACAGACAGGTTTTTAGAGAAGACTTTAAATAATTAAGTCGAAAGATTCTTCAAGAGTGTTCCTTTTGGACTTAGTGACGTCATTCATCTAAATCGACTTTGTGGTGAGACGCCTTTATGTTTCTCGGAAACCTCACTTACTCCCCACCACCACCACCACTACCAACTGTCGGTGTGTTAATCCTTTCAGGGAATTTTTGAGCTTTTTATTAACTGGACCCGTGAACAAGTTTGCTCCTCTTTAATTAGATGATTGGCTAGCCATTATGTAACAAGCGGAGATCTCTTTCCATTGGCGCTTCGGGGGGGAAGAAAACGCTTTTGATGGATGTAATAAGATGGCGCCGAATGAAAGAAAATGAAGAAGAAGAAAAAATTCGCTTCTTTTTCTCCCCGTTTCTCCCTGCCAATAAATTCGCTCCAAATTAATGGGCCCTCCTCCTCCCGTTTTGTGATGATTTCTTGCTGCAGATAATCCATGAAAATGTTTTGTTGTTGTTTTTTTTTTGTTTTTTTTTTATCTCTTCGACAATCTCGTTTCAACTTATTTGTATAACTGGTTTTTGAGAAAGGGTTTAGGTTGGTTGTCGCTCTTCTCATTAAGCAACCATCTATAGGCTGTCGGTGTTGCTATTTAGCAGTGGGGTCTGTAATTGTTTAGAAAGTAATGAGTTTGTGCTAACAAAAGTTCTATTGGCCGAGTTGTGTCGAGCGTGTCTCTGCGCTTGTCTTAAGATGCTTTGGAAACCAAGTAATATACACTGAGTTAGCAAAACTCATGGGATAGCAAGCACATTGATTGATGGCTGACGAATTCACAGGGGTAACGGATTCTGGGAATGGACCATTAGACGTTGTGGGAAGAGCTTGGATAAGTGATTAATCAGAAATGGCACCTCGTCGCGAGTTGACGTCTTTTGAACGGGGTGCCCGACGCATGGGATGTTCCATTTCGGCAGTGGTGCAGGAATTTGGCTGTCCCCGCTCAACTGTCTCCAGGGTGTACTGTCTGACCGGCGACACCTGGGACGAATGATTCAGAGAGACAGGAGCGCAACAGTGCAGCAAATCACAGACCCGCATGCCAACAGGCAGGTGCAGGGTGGTGGGGCGTCAGTGATGATCTGGGGTGCATTTTCTAGTTTGGAATGGGCCCTCTGGTTATCCTGGACCAAACGTTGAATGGTCCACGGTATCGTCAACTCATCGGAGACCATCTGCACCCGATTTGACATTTCAACACCCTGACGACGTAGCAGTCTTTCAAGATGACAATGCTCCACCACGTCGCTCCAATGTCGTCCGCGAATGGTTCGAGGAGCATGTAGGAGAGGTCCAACGACTGAGCTGGCCAGCCCGGAGCCCTGACATGAATCCCATCGAGCATATCTGGGATGCTGTTGAAGTCAGGCTCCGGGCACTGGATCATCAGCAACTATCTTCGGCTCTGCAGACTATCTGGTGTCAACTGCCTCCAGAAGTGTACCAGGGACTTGCATACTCACTATCACGCCGTATTGCTGCACTCCACAGGGCCAGAGGTGGCCCGACCAGATATTAAGTAACTATTCCATGAGTTTTGCTAACTCAGTGTATATACAAAATAACGTGAAGTAGCCAGAGCCGTCTAGCGAGTAAAGTATTGAACGAAGAACTTCATACGATGCACGACATTTTACACAACGCCTCGCAACATATCAGAATCAATTTATCTCTTTAACGTTATTCGATCTTTCAAAGTTGCGATATCGGGGACATGATACACAACACGATTGAGAAATCCCCACAATCAAAAGTCACAAGGATTGAGATCAGGAGACCTCGGGTAGGAAATGCACGACTGCTGTCAGAAAAATGTTGCCGCAACACACGCTGTACCTTACATCCAATGTAGGGTGGCGCAGATGTGGAACCACGAAGTTCTGTAGCCTATCGGTACATGTCACTTGTCCACTTGCACGATTTTCATCGTAAAATAAGGGCCTAAGATAAAAGATGCTGTAAACCACACGAATTGTCTCTCCACTTGCCAAATGAATGGTCATAACCTGTTTTAAATAAAATTTACCTTTGGAATAGTCCAAATTATAAAGTAAGTAATAATTTGTATTTAATTCCTGCACAATAAAGAGTGACAATGGTGGAAAAGACATTTCTAAAGATGAAATAAGTGAAATCTGGAGGTTGACAGCAAATGGCAAGACAGTTAGAGGAATTTCTGCTGAAATTTGAATATCCAAGTCTGTTGTACACAAAATCATTGCAGAGCAACAGA
>JAHWFO010110657.1:361111-372930 GCA_023313115.1 Rhysida immarginata | reverse complement strand
CTTCAGACACAACTCTGCTTGGACATTGGCAAGAATGGGTCGTTCGGCAGAGCTCAGTGAGTTCCAACGTGGAACCATCGTTGGATGTCACCTATGCGGCAAGTCCGTGCGTGACATTTCCAGCCTTCTTCAGATACCCAAGTCAACAGCAGGCGATGTCATTATGAAATGGAAGACCCGGGGATCAACAACAGTTCAACAACGAACCGGTAGACCCAAGAAACTAACGGACAGAGACCGTCGAGTGCTTTGTCGTGTCACCCGCAGCGACCGGAAGTCCTCGGCGGAAAAAATTGTCACAGAGTTTCGAAACGCCTCTGTAAATGATGCCAGTACCATGACAATTCGTCGGGAACTGCACACGATGGGATTCCATGGCCGTGCTGCTGCCCACAAGCCCCACATCAGCAGGGTCAACGCCAAGCGACGTCTGGAGTGGTGCAAAGCCCACAGAAACTGGACAATGGACCAATGGAAACGTGTAATGTGGACAGACGAATCTCGCTACACACACTAGCAATCCGATGGACGAGTTTGGGTTTGGCGCATACCTGGAGAACGCTTCTTACCTGAGTGCACAGAGCCCACAGTCAAGTTCGGAGGAGGAGGAGTCATGGTGTGGGGCTCATTTTCATGGTACGGACTGGGCCAGCTCGTTCCTGTGCAAGGAATCATGAACTCCGACCGTTATCTGAATGTTTTGGACAACTGTGCACTTCCAACGTTGTGGCAATTTTTCGGAAACGGGCCATTTCTCTACCGACACGACAATGCTCCGTGCCACAAAGCGAGGCGTATACAGCAGTGGTTTGCGGACTCAGGGGTCGAAGAAATGGGTTGGTCGGCACAAAGTCTCGACCTCAATCCTATAGAGAGTCTGTGGGATGAATTGGAAAGACGCTTGCGGGCCAGATCACATCGGCCAACTTCTGTACCTGAACTGATTCTCGCTCTTCGGGAGGAATGGAGGAACATTCCGGAAAGTACCTACCAACATTTGGTGGAAAGTCTTCCCCGAAGGGTGGAAGCTGTGATTCGGGCGAAGGGATGTGCAACGCCCTATTGATTTCCATGAAATCGTGGCTAGAGCGCAAACGGGCATGTGTCAGGATATTTGTGATCATATAGTGTATATATTCTGTTGACATGCTTGAATCGTCGATGGCCACCCGCGAAATTCGATGACCATTGGGTCACTCACCATTTGCTCAGTTGTAGCAGTGCGCTGGCAAAACCCATATAGCGCCGAGCGAAGAGACTGCAGCCTTACCACTGTTTCTCAATAGTCTGCTAACTCTCCATTATCTCCAGTTACTGTTCATTTTTAAAGGACTATCAATTCCAAGTAAAGCACGAACAACAGGAATTTTATGCATTGTTGGTCTTTTAGAAACGTACAATCCTATTGCCAAGGCAACAAAACATGAACCAAGTTTTGTTGCATCAGCCAATGAAAACCCCGGAAAAGCGTAACGCGTCTTTTTATATTCTAGAAGAAGATGGGGTTGTGGAAAAAATGTTTTGTGGGGGGTCGTATAAAATTTGGTGGGACCCTTTTTTTTCAATTATTTTATAAATTTACTAAGTAGAAAAAAAAATTAGTGTTGTTAGGGAGTACTTAGGGCCGTGGTCATCGATTGGCTGGGTGACCGCAGTTGCTGATAGCCACTGGTTTGTTCATCCGCCAGCAGCTCTTCAATCATGATCCCTCCTTGCTTCGGAGGGCATGTTAAGACGTCGGTCCCGGCTGCTGCTGTCATCTCGTAGCGTTAGTTACTGGGATGGCGCAAAACTCCCTCGAAGGAGTAAGTGCCACAGATTATCGCTTTGCGATAGTCTACCCTCTGTACAAGATAAGATAGGGAGTACTTTGGAATTTTAAATGTGAAAGGGGATGACGAGATTGAATATCATAATTTTCGGACTATAAGTCGCACTTTTTTTTTTTTTTACGAATTTTGACTCTTTCTGGGTCCTGCGAAGTACATATGAAATTTACGATTAAATTTTTCAGCTTATTAATTACGAATTTCACCCAGTGGAGAATTGTGTATAGTGCGACTTATATAGCGAATGCGACGTATATACAGTTCCCTGAATTATACAGGGTGATTCAAATCATGTGTAAAACACAAAAAGTCCTATTAACATGGGTCCAATTTCTATTTCTTTTCAAGTAGTGACTGCATGAACTCTTAGAAGATACACCTCTTGTAATCCATCAACAGATGTGGTTCCAACACGATGGGGCCACTCCTCATTTTGGTAGAGTTGCTACTGAATGGCTTAACATGCACTTCCCTAACAAATGGATTGGGCGCAATGGGCCCATAGCATGGCCACCTCGCTCACTGGACCTTAAACTACTGGATTACTATCTGTGGGGACATTCGAAACAAATGGTATACAGTGTCCAGATAGACACATGGGCATCAGAATAATAGCATCGGCTGACGAAATTAGACGTGATCATGAGGTAATGACAAACGTATACGAGTCACTTATTCGACGACGCAATGTCTGCATTCAGGCTCAAGGAGGCCACTTTGAACATTTCTTGTAACTTGAAAAGAAATAAAAATTGGACCCATGTAATAGGACTTTGTGTTTACCTTGACCTCTATAACACCCCCTTAAATTGTTTTACACACGATTTGAATCACCCGGTATATGAACATTTCGAATAATATCCCAACTTTTAGGGACCCTGACTTAAATCTATTCAGAGTTTCTAACCCAAATAGTAAAATATCGCCGCCTGTATGAAAACATGCCTTCTTTGTTTCTGTAACATCTTCATCTTCTAGGAAACGAAAACTACAAAAGAAGTTTTGGGTACAAGATCCTGTAAAACAAGAACTTGTTGGTGCTTAGTCTTTATGCCAAGGATGATCAATGTTCCCATCAAATATCTTCATGAGGTCTTGGCTTTATAATTGAGCGTGTACGAGGTACTACCCAAAATTTTCCAGAAATTGTTTTATTCTGATCGAACTGTAAGAGGTACAAAGTTTTGCCGACAGATTATGTTAGGGGTACGTCTCAGCTGTAATTGTGCCTAACGGTGTCATCCTATGTCCACGTGATTTTGAGTTTGACCTGTTTTTATCACTCTTTGTGTTGGTCGTGTTGCGATTCTTTATATTAGGCCAATCCCAAACATTTGAGTGGTTTAAGCGTTTCAAAGTTGGACGCTCGTCTGTGGAAGACGACAAGGATTCTGGTTAACCGTCAACAAGCACAACTCTAGAAATGATCACGAAAGTACCGAGAGGACCGAAGTCAGACTATCCACGATGTTTATGATCGCCTTGGACTCTTATACAAACGTGAGGCACAAAAGGCCAGAGACGTGGAAGAAGAAAGACTGGCGCTCGCTGAGAGGAACTTCCTCAACGGAAACAACATGACCGCTGTCCCCTGGTACCCTGCGATATCTACCGCTTCCGAAAATTGAAATTGCAGTTAAAAGGGCGGCGATTTCACTCCGTTGAAGTGATCCAAGCGGATTCGTAGTAGGTGTTTCCAGGAGTGCTTCCAGAAGTGGAGACATCGCTAGAAGTGATGTACAGATGCCCAAGGAGTCTATTTTGAAGGCGACGGTGGAAATTAAAAGATCGGCTAGGTTCCGTATTTTATAGAGGTACATTCCGGGTAATTTTGGGTAGGACCTCGCAAAATTGGATGATGGGTCATTACGAGTCAAAATAGGAAAAGATTTTGGTATTTGGTTAGGTTAGGGTAAATTAAGTTGGGTAAGGCAGGTATCCCTTTGAGATTTGGGCGATGGCCATGTGACTAGAGTAGCTAACATTTGGTTACCAAAGGCGGTTACTACAGTCTGTTTCCTATTTTAGTGGACAGTTGATAAAACCTTTTAGAAACGCAAAACCCTGATATCTAACAATTTCTACGTCTTTAATACAATGTAAATGGTGCTTCTTTACATTTTCAATACTCTGAGAAAGAGCTTTTACATAACAAAAACATAAACGGTGATTCATGAGAATCTACTTGTTTCCTATTTAGTGGACAATATAAATAAAACAAATGAAATAGGAGAATTTATCCTTAGTATTTAGTGGACCCTCCATTCTGTGTAATAAGTGTGAAAACACGATCCTTCATTGATTTAACAAGCTTTTGAAGGACTTCAGGATCTAAGTTATACCATGCTTCAACAATTGATTGAAACACTGCTGTACTGACGTCCATCTTCGTAAACTTTACGCACAATGATACCCCATAAGTTCTCGATAGGGTTCATGTCCGGACTTCTCGGTGGCCAGACCATCATGTTGACATTTTTAGATTTCAGCCAGTTCTTTGTTGACATCGAACTGTGGCACGGGGCGTTGTCTTGCTGCAGAACCCAAGATGGTCCACAAATGTCTTGTCCATAAGGTAAGGCAGCTTCTTCAAGTAGCTCCTGATATTTCACAGAATTCATTTTAGTGGTAACGAATGCTAGAGGAGTAGTTCCATTAAAGCCAAACCCGCCCCATATCATTACAGAGCCGCCACCATGAACTCTTGTAGAAAATAACTGCTTCTCTTTGCGAATGTCATGCCAGTATGACTGCAACCCATCTGGACCATCCAGATTGAATTTTTTTTTCATCTGTAAACAACACCTCCATCCATTTGTCATCCCACGTCATATGTTCCTTTGCCCAGTGCAAACGCTGATTCTTATGCTCAGCAGTTAATGGAGGTTTGGCCTGTTTTTGTTGTGTACGTCAAATGTGGTGATCAAGACAAAATCTTCCACACAGTCTTGCGCTTTACTGGAAGTTGCAGATCAGCACATATTCGAGCACACGAGTGGCCAGTTTGAGTTGCTTCACGGATGATGTATTGTTTGTCACGATTTGTCAACTTTGGCTTCGGACCACGTTTCTTCTGCGCCGATTTTGAACTGCCCACTGTCAGAAACCTACCAATGGTACTCTTAGGTTTGTTCAGCAAAGCAGCAATTTCACGTATTGACGTTCCACTCTCTCGAAATGCCATGATTTTGCCTTTTTCAATATCAGACAGCTTTTCTCGACTTGCCATTATTGAAATAATCTGGAGTTCTCAATATGACTGCATATGAGCTTAAAACAATCAAAGAATGATATTCCTGCCTACCTTAACTCTTAAAATGGAACTGTCCACTAAATAGGAAACAAGTAATTTCCTTTTTTATAGCCTTATAAGAACAAAATGCACTTTTTAATCTGTCAAAATGTAAAGAAGCACTATTTACATTGGTTTGAAGACTTATAAATTGTTAGTTATCAGAGTTTTGCGCTTCTAAAGGGTTTTATTAACTGTCCACTAAAATAGGAAACAGAAAATGGAACTGTCCACTAAAATAGGAAACAAACTATAGTTGGCTTCTTACAGGAGCTCAATCCCTATGGCAAAAATCTGGTATTTTTTGAACAAACATCGTATGCTCCAATGGTCTCTTCAGACCGTACACAGTTTTAAGAACCATTCAAAGATTATGCAGTTTGTTGGGAAGCTTTGAGGGGGGTTCCTTTGATGAAAAAAATTTCCTTGATCTGCTACAACTAGGTTCCTGAATATACATTGCTTTTATTCTAAAGTGAAATTTAACCGCAGTTTTCAAGGTAACGGTGAATACTCCTCATTTGCTCGATCCGCAAAACACGTCGGCTGGGTATACGAGTATGGTGAATGAATGCAGAAATAAGCAATAAGCTCTTTATACGTTTTTCATTCCCCAAAACCTTTATTTGTTTTTCTTTCTTTTTTCCTCTCTCTCACTCCTCCTTTTTATTATAAGCTTTTCATCAACAAGCACACTTCTGCCTTCCCTCTTTCTACTTGACGGCGGAATGCAGTCCGAATTAGAGAGCCCCAGGCTGTTGAGTGTGGCTGGCAGTGGCGCCACCTAGAGCTTCATGCGGGATGAAGGGAGGAGAAAAGGTAAAAAAAAAAAAAAAAAGCAGAGTAAGTTGATATTAATCATAGCTCGTTATGCCACCTGATGGGAACCCCAGTAGGGGGATTTAGGTCGAAGAGGGGGCTGTTGCTCCAAAACGAGCGCAGGGAGATGGAGAAGGAAATTAACTAGAGTCTGAACCATTAGCCAGTTTGGAGTCTGAACAAAGGAGAATTCACGGTGGAAATTTTTCGTTTTATTTGGAGTATGCCTAAGTGTCGTGCTCGTTTAGAAATGTATTTAATGTCGTTAATGCGCCCGTGGCAAGTAATAGGGTTTTAAATGTTTCCCCTAAGGCTCGTCCGTCTTCCTTATTGCGATATGAGTTCTTCGGAAAGGTTCCTGGCAAACAAGCTGAACCCTGCATAAGAGGATATCCAGATATTCAAAACTCTGTTTAATTTTGTATCACGTGCCGATATTTTTCCTTCTACCTTCCTCTTACGACCTTGCATTTGCCGCTCGATAATGTACCCCTTTAGTGACTCTAGTTTTAATCAATGAAGTATGTCTAGTTGGCCATCAGATGGCGCTGCTGTAGGACGTGTGCACTTATACTGGCCCGACTAGGAATACTCTCCCAGCAGCAGAAATGAACCAAGAAACCCTCAAACACCAATTAAGGCAATTTACTAGTTGTCCACCAGATGGCGCTACTGTAGGACGTGCGCACTTATACTAGCCCGACTAGGAATACTATCCTAGCAGCAGAATTGGCCCAGGAGCTCTCAGGCACCAATTAAGGCGGTATACTTGTTCGCCACCAGATGGCGCTACTATAGGACGAGCGCATTTTTATGATCAGGATATTAGCCAGGTAATGGCAGATCAGCCGGCAAGAGCAGCACAAACACTAAGTCCATCAAAACCCCCATACAAACAAGTCACAAGGGGATAAGTCAGGGGAACGTGGAGGCTATGGCAGCTTTCTTGATCATCATTTCCAACACGACCGATCTATCAATTTTGCGGCTGTAGCCCTCTAGCGGCCGTAAGCTTAAATAAGACTGCCAGGCATTGTTCAAAAAAAAATTTGTATGTTGCTCTATGTATTTGCAAAGTTTCATGGTGATATGTTAAATAATACGCCTACAATAAAATCATGAAACCGGGGTAGTCATTTGTATATGGTGATATCGTCATTGATACTTCCTTCGCAATTTGTGGCTCGTCACAGATACAGGGGCTTCCGCTGCGAGGTTTGTCTGACCGTCTTTTACGATGAAGCATTGCCACCATAAACGGCCGCTGGATTTGTTTGGCGTTGCTCTCCTTCAAATCCAGGAACCTCACATCACGGTTCGCGCCTTCAATTTTCCGATGCTCTGGCGGCGTTTGGCGGTATTGCATCAAACGCCGCTATGTATCCTTCTGGCCTGATTTGGAATAACTTCATTTGTAAGGTACAAACAGTAGAAGGCCTATTTGTCCAAAGCAGAGGTTGTAAAACAGTATAAGACTATTTTTGTTCCTTTTACAGAAATCATCTTCTTGAAAATCTTTAAAAATGAGCAGTAACTGGAGATAATGAAGAGTTAGCAGACTATTGAGAAACAATAAAAAGGTGGCAGTCCCTTCGCTCGGCGCTGTTTCGGTTAGAAATGCTAGAGGGCCTTAGTTGTCCCAATTTTTGAAACCATCATGGACGGTATTCGATAACTATAGTGACTAATGTGAGAAGTGACATTATGTCAGTCGTTGTTCTCACGCGCAAAAGCATCGTGTCACGTGATCACATACAACAACCACAAGAAGCAATACTCGGATATCTTTTATGGTTCAAATATGGATTACAAAATGATCTCTAGAACTCTATGAATGATAGCTGGGGTCAGTGGCGTGGCTACCTTTTTAGCGACCCTAATTCGTTGCATCCGTGTACATTGCACACCTTGTCCGAGAGAAGTCACCGTGTTAGGTTAGCATAACCTTCTTCAGGCTTTTCTGCTGCTTCGCAGCTTCGGGCGGATATCACGGTGTGTCAAGTGTGAAATGCTTCATTATACAGTACGTAACATTGAAAATGCAAGACAATGAACGAATGGGCAGAGAAATATGCAAATTGCAAGTTGACCCTGCTACTCTGTCTTGTTTTACACAAATCGTTTTCCATTTTTTTTCTGGTTGCTGACGAAACGTTTAATTGCAGAGAATGCCAGGACGTCGTCAACCAAGGCAGTTCCAGTTGCAGACAAACGATTCCACGAGGGGCATGGTGATCGAACCCAGAAGGGCAGATCGGTCCTTTCGTCGAATCACAGGATGGAACGGAAGAATGTGTCACGTTTGAGAGGTTCCGGTGAGAGGACGTGTCAGCCGGCAAACATTGGCGAACCCCCCGGCCACTTCCGTCGACCTCGTGCAGCATGTTCAGGACACCCTAGATTCTCCCATATCGTCCAGGACCATTATTCGTCGAGTGGTCGCCGGCGACCTGCACTCATATCGTTCATTAAGAAGACTGCCATGGACCACGCGTGTCGAGAAAGAGCCATGTGGACAGTAGAATGCTGCAGGGTAGTGTTCTCAGACGAGTCAGTGATGCCGTGTAAGAGTTTGGCACTAACGTGGTGAACTGTGGAAGGACAACGCGGCATCATGTTTTGGGGCGCAATCTCCTACAATAGCAGGTCACCTCAGGCGCGTTCAGAAGACGAACTTTGGCAAATGGTTGCCAGGGAATGGACAATCTCATTGACTCTGTACCTAGGTGTCTATTTCTGTTTGCTGATTTTTATCATCTTCTATGCACGCGTTCATGGTGTTGCATTTTCAATGTCACGTTGCGCATTGGTATGAATAAACCATTAAGGAATGACATAACCAAGTACCGAAAGGTTAAACTAAACCATTCGCGGAACTATATTTTTAAACCGCCCTATGTTAACATTGGAAGTTTCTAATGGACCATTATGATACCATTAAACCCCGTACCTTTGAAATAATTTCAACTATCATTAATTTTACGTTATATTTATTCATGACACATCATTCCAAGTTGTTTGATATATTACATGCAATATTTTAGCATTGAATGTTCCAATGAACCATAATGGTTCCACTAAACCAGGTACCTTGAAACCAATTTCGACTATCGTTAATTTTACGTTACATTCATTCTTGACACATCATTCCAAGTTGTTTGATATATTACATGCCATATTTTAGCAGTGAAAGGTCCAATGAACCATAATGGTTCCACTAAACCAGGTTCCTTGAAACCAATTTGGACTATCATTAATTTTACGTTATATTCATTCATGACACCTCGTTCCAAGTCGTTTGATATATTACATGCTATATTTTAGCATTGAAAGTTCCAATGAACCATAATGGTTCAAAAACCAGGTTCCTTGAAACCAATTTGGACTATCATTAATTTTACGTCATATTCATTCATGACACATCATTCCAAGTCGTTTGATATATTACATGCCATATTTTAGCATTGAAAGTTCCAATGAACCATCATGGTCCCACTAAACCAGGTTCCTTGAAACCAATTTGGATTATCATGAATTTTACGTTATAATCATTCATGGCACCTTATTCCAAATCGTTTGATATATTACATGCCATATTTTGGTATTGAAAGTTCCAATGAACCATAATGGTTCCACTAAACCAGGTTCCTTGAAACCAATTTGGACTGTCATTACTTTTACGTGATATTCATTTATGATACATCATCACAATTTGTTTGATATATTACATGCCATATCTTATCATTGAAAATTTTTGAAGGTGTCATAAAGGTACCATTTGTGCACGTGCCAATGAACCGATTTAGATAATATTTGTAACTGGTTCGTGCCATGAACCATATTCATCGACTGACGAAAACAGATTTTGAAAATCTTTCATAACCTCGGAGGAGTTTGAGTCACGGACAGACAGACAGACAGACACGTTTCCCCACACTGATAGCATAAAGTACCTTTCGGTACTTAATAAAGCGTAAGCGTGATTCTTATTTATGCTGCTCATTTTCCAAATATTTTGAAAAACGAAGGCCTAACGAGAGAGATGTAAAAACTGGACCCCTAGCTGTGGGTTCACAGGAAGAGGGTGAGAGTAGGAGGCAACGTCCACGTCTACTTCCCTCTTTGTATCTATTGACGGGGTCCATCCATCTTCTCTCGGATGGGAGAGGGTGTTCAATCTCCGCCCCAGTCTGGTGAGTGACGCACCAGACAAAATAACACAGACAAGGGAAAATATTCACCCGCTCTCCATCAGGATTCGAACCCCTGACACTATCTAAGCGCAATTAATCGAATAGCTAATCATCACTTCATTACTTTGGGCTCCGTCAAATATGTGTCTCTCTCTTTTCCTCGCTCTCTTTCTTCTCTATCGGGTTTGCGGTGAAGGGTTTTTGGAAGGATGAGAGGGATGGGTGGGGAAATTAATCACCTGGAATGAATGTTCGTCTTGCGTGGCCGACAGACCGACGACACCCTCGGATAAATTGAAAGCGGAGGAAAAACGTCAATCGATGGAGTCGAAAAAATTAACTTTGTAAATTAACGAATGAGTTAATTATCTCAAAATTCTTCTGCTCCTTTACAGGAACTGGAGACGTCCTCTCTCTCTTTTTTTAAAGACATCTCTTTAATTAACTAATTAATCGGAGAAAAAAAATTTTGCGCTAAGTTTTAAAAGAAGTCTCAGAGCCTACTTGGGTTTGCCCCAAGTTCGTCTGTTAATTTTTTAGCGCTTCCATTGTCTTTCTGTTATTCTAAAGAAAAGGTCGGGTTGACACCATTGGCGTAATAAGAGTTCGATTTCCATTCATGGAACCGCTTGGAAGGAAGTTTATGCCCGTTCCCTCCTAACAAGAATTTTTGAGCCTGCTCGGGTGTTGAGGGTGTCAAGTAGCATAATAGGCACATCATACTGCAATTACACATGATGCTTAGGGGATCGCGGATAATTAGTATCATTTGGGATGGAGGGGATATCGGTGTCGTTTTGCAGTGGGACGCAAGAGGTTTTCTACGCTGTTGTTTGGTGTTAACTCAAATGACTTCTAGGTGTTTCGCGTCTCAAAGACAATGAGATATTTCGCTGGGTAATGATCCGTGTTGTAAAATGGTCTCATTTCTGGAATGTACATATTCTGGAATGGCATATCCCATTTGGTGTTCCAAGGTAGAATACTCTTTGTTACTCTACGCACTCATTCACATACTTCCTCAGCTGCTAAAGAATTTCAAGTCACTGTCTATTAAGAAAAGTCACCACCCAAAAAGCATCTGTCATTAATCTGATACAGTAGCGCTCAAAAAATAGTACACTTTCATGTTTATTGTTATAATACTTTCAAAAATTAAGAACATATAACTAAACTTTGTATACATATTATCTATCTATCTATCTATCTATATATATAAAGAAGGATGTTTGTGGGTCTGTGCGTCTGTGGATCTGTCTGTGGGTCTGTTTTTTATACAAATCTACAGTTTTATTCCGATCTTGATAAAATTTCGCATACATGACCTTCAAAGCATGAGGAAGGTCACTGTCTACCTCAGATTTCTGAAAAATAATAAATATCGATAAAAAATCGATATTCATGGTTATGGCAAGGCATATTAATGAGAAATATCTCATGACCAACAATGCAAGGCAAAGTTTGTACAACAATAGGTATCAACAATGGTATCAACACGCAATTCACAAACGCTCTGCATGGACCAACAATCAATATCTCATGACTAACAATGAAAGGAAAAGTTTGTGCAAGTGTAATTATCCCGGGCAACGCCGGGTACCTCTTCTAGTCTATCTATATATATAAAGAAGGATGTTTGTGGGTCTGTGGGTGGGTCTGTGTGTACGTTTTTTATACAAATCTACA
>JAHWFO010110657.1:329984-360711 GCA_023313115.1 Rhysida immarginata | reverse complement strand
TAAGAAATTATTGGAGCGGTCCATCCATTGTGAGCCTTTAAAAAGATCTTTTTCATTAAGATCTTTTTTTACTGTATTAATTCTAAGCATTTTCATGTGTTTATTTTTAAGATATTGCAAAATTTAATTTAATTTTTTGAGACTATTCTGTTTACATCCAAGTGGAATTATCCCGGGCAACGCCGGGTACCTTTGCTAGTATAAATATACAGTTGAAAAACTAGAAATAAGGTCACCATTGTTATTTGTATTTGCAAGAACACCATTAAACTGCCAAAATATAAAAATCATAAAATAGTACACACGTAAAAAAAATCCCAAAAATGAAGTAAATACAATGAAAAAAATGAGTTAGCAGATCAATATTTTGTTGCAAAACCTTTTGCATCAATAATAGCTTTGTAGCGGGCTGGCATTGAATCAATTAGTTTAGTGATTTTGGCCATTGGAATTTTTTCCCATTCTTTTCGTAAAATTTCAAATTTCTCCAGTGAATTTCGTGCTTTCTGTGACTTGCAGCTGCAGTCTAATTCTTCCCACATATGCTCAATAGGATTTCGTACCTTCTTTGACTTGAACCAGTCTTTGATCACACAAGCGGTATGTTTGGAATCATTGTCTTGCTGATTAATCCATCCACGAGGCATATTTGCTTTGGCAAAAGGAAGCATATGTTGTTCTAAGATATTCTTATATACTATTTTGTCCATTATTCCATCGATCTTTATCAGCAGGCCTACCCCTTTATGACTGAAACAACCCCATACCATAGTGGATCTTCCACAATGTTTAACGGTTGATAATTGGTATTTTGCATCAAATCTGTGGTTTGCTGGACGGCGTACGTACTGGATACCATCAGATCCGAATAGTAACCACTTCGATTCATCACTAAAAAGCACTTTATTCCATTTTTTGGATGTCCACTTCAAGTGGTTTTTGGCAAATTTAGGTGGGCTATCCGGTTTTTCTTGGAGATCAAAGGTTTTTTCGCGGGACATCTGCCAAACAAATCTGCATCCCTCAGACATCTTTTCGTGGTACTCACACTAAAGTTAACATTATGGAAGGTTGCCATTTCGTTATTAAGGTCAACTGCAGTTTTCTTCGGGTCAGCCTTAGACAGCCGTATCAAGACTTTATCTTCTCGTGGAGTTGTTGACTTTGGTCGGCTGACCCTGGCTTACGAGTTACATATCCTTGCGTGCGAAAACGCTGAAAAATTCTTGCCACCGTGGACTTTGGAACTTGAAATTGCTCCGAAACTGAGGTGTTCGAGTTGCCATTGTTGATTGCATCTATAATGCGCTTTTTTATTGAAGATGGCAGATGAACTCGAAGCGACATGTTAAATATTGTCAGCAACAGCAAAATGTCAACATCAATCTAGAGAATATGAGAAAATCTACCTAAAACTCAGTGTGTACTATTTTATGAACTCACCTCTATCAATAATGGATGAGTCTTCAAATACTAAAGAGTTTGAATTTCTTTCAATATTCAAATGTTTATGCAGTCTATATATTATTACAAATTCTTTAATTAAAATTCAATATTTTAGAAGCTATAATGATAAAACATAAAGTGTACTATTTTTTGAGCGCTACTGTACTTCACTTGCGTAAAGATTTGAAAAAATCAAATTCCAGCAATGGTTTCCAAACTAGTTCGGACAAATGTGGACAAAGATGTTCGACTGAATTCATTCCATGACGATACGAGGCTTGGGACACGGAGCATTTTCCTGCTGGAAGTATCCTTCCGATGGGGGAAACATAGTAGCCATGAAAGGATGAACGTGGTCGGTAACAATGTTCAGGTAGCCCTGATCATTAAGGCGTTCTTTTCCAAGTATCAGAGGACCAAGAGTATGCCAGGAAAACATTCCCCAGCTCATTACAGAGCCTCCACCAGCCTGAGCAGTGGAAACCAGATAGGAGGGTCCATCGGTTCGTGGTGTTGTCTCCAAATTCTCCGCCGACCATCTGCATGGTACAATAAGAAACGGGATTTCAGTATCGTCGATGGTCCAGTATTGTTGATCACGCGCAAATTGGAGACATTTTTTTGCGGTTTTGGGTGGAGATCAAAGGTACCCGGACTGGCCGTCGATGTTGAGTAGTTTTACTTTCGATTTTATTTAATGTTACCCAGCCTTTAACCTCGATTACACCTGGAGTGTATAATCACTCTCAGCATCTTCCCTTTTTAGTTTTAAAACAACATTAACATTTAAATACAAATAATACATATATGAAGAATACATACTTGTACTTTCTATACAGGGTGATTACAAAAGTCTGAACGCCCCTTTTATTTTTTGAACCGAAGCAGATATGTCAATTTTGATGAATCCAATGAATAGGAAGTTGTGGGTGGCCTATCCCATGGTGCACTTTTCATCATCCCAAATATGCAAATTAGGACACATTTAAAATTTATCTCAAAAACCGTAAGGGATAGAGAAAAAAACCCAATTGCAAACTTGTTCAGCATAAAAAAACAAACAAAACAAAAAAAAATCAGCGTTTGTTTCATTTATTCTGTTCTTGAGAGTTTGATTGTCATCAACGTTGGTTTTGTACTTTCTGTCGTCTTTCACGAATCCCCAGAAGAAAAAATCCAGAGGGTTCGCATCGGCCCATCTCTTCCAACCTATCGTCCTGGAAAGTTCGTATCAAGTCACTGCCTAACTAGCAGGCATCTTGTTCGTAGACTATGTTGGGCTGCAGTTCTTCCACCTGTGGAATCATGTAGTTCTCCAGCATATCCAGGTAGGTTTCAGCGGTAATGGTGTCTTCAGCGACAAAACATTGACCTTTGGGCTGTCGCGTATGTGCTCCCTTAGAACGTGGGGGTTTTGTGAGCCCCAAATGCGGGAGTTGTGTCGGTTTACTGCTCGGAAGTACGAGGGTGGGCTGAAAAGTAATGCCTCCAATGGCTTTTTTATTTTTTAACCGATTTTCAAAATTCTTTTTGTATCTGATACTCACATTTCTCCTCTATGTAATGCACTATTCACTTTTCGACATAGTCCCCATCCCTTTCCACGCATTGTACCAACGCGTGACTAGTCGGGTGAACCCGTCGGAGAGGAATTCCGGGGTTGTCGTCGACACGAGGATTGAATGGCAGCTTTGGATCCTCTTCTGCAGCACGATAACGCCACACATCAGAGGGGGTTGCAGCGCCTACAGTTCAAAGATGAAAAACTGCAGTTCAAAAATGAAAGACTTTGCACCTTGCGACTTTCACCACTTCCCAAAGAGGAAAGAGCACCTTAAGGGGCATGAGTTGCCTTCTGACGACGAGGTGAAACCCGACTAGTCACGCGTTGGTACAATGCGTGGAAAGGGATGGGGACTATGTCGAAAAGTGAATAGTGCATTACATAGAGGAGAAATGTGATTATCAGATAAAAAAATAATTTTGAAAATCGGTTAAAAAATAAAAAAGTTACAACTCGAAATGATAAAATAAGAACGAATAAAACGTTACAATGTACGTTTTCCCCCATGCATGCTCAATCGGGTTCTTATCTGGAGATCTTGCTGGCCACTCGATGCTTTGAATCGCCTCACTCTGCAAAAAGTCCTCCACCATCATAACTCTGTTGGGACGTGCATTATCGTCCATAAGAATAAAATCTGGACCCTTAGTACCGCTGAATCCTCTAACAAGACCTTCTATTGAAATTATTTTAGTATGTCACCATTGGAAATTTCGTAACGACTCTGGGATCGTTAGTTAAGCTTTGTGTCCTGACTTCTATGATGAGAACTGGTGCTGGAGAGTTATTATGTGTAAAGGAAACGATGATTTACATCCTGAGTAGGTAAAGCTACTACGGTAAATCTAAAAGACTCCACTCACTCATTCACTCAACCATCACTCACTCACATTCATTTCGCGGTTCTTGTTTTCGTTACACACGCTGATCTGAACCCTCGATCTCTAGATTCAATCACGATAACCACTGATCTGAAACGTAGACCGCTGAGCGTCTTTGATTTATAGCTTTCTTCTCCCTTTTTTTTTTTAAAAAAAAAACCCTAGATTCACTGTCGTATAAAAACACCCAGAAGGATTAAGTAGGGAAAAAATATGGCGTCGTCGGCTTGTTTCCTCCTCCTCCTCTTCTCTTTCTGGTCACAGACCGCAACAGACCCTCCAAAAGTTGTCAGTCTTCTAGGAAGCCATTCTCTTAACCAATACCCCCTGTTTTTATATCCCCCCCCCTTTTCATCCATTCTTCAACCTTTCATTCACCGTGTGGCACTTAATCTGTTTCTCGCATCTCCTCCTCTTGAGAAGATTAAATGGAGTTGGTAAGGAATCATCGAGGGGCTCCTTTTTTTCCCCGCACTCCATTTTCACTTTTTTTATTTGTTATGGTTTCCTCATTTCTTTATCCGATGTTTTGTTATAATTATAGAGACCAAGCTTATAATCCCCCCCCCCCACACAGATTGCTATACAACCTCATTAGCCACAGTATTGTCTATTCGCCTTTATTTGGTCACGCATTATCACGGCATTGTGTCGCTCAGTTTGTTGATTTGTTTTTGCAACAGATCAACACTCGATACAGATGGGCAAACAAAAGGGCGCCTAATGGCCCCCAACTGCCTTTTCTCAAAACAACCCCTTCCTTAAATTTGCATTCATAAAGCCTCTATTGTTGTTCTATGGTTTTTAAAATGGCTCATAATCCCTTTTACCCTTACATGATATTTTTTTGTTAGTACCACTACTACTACTACGATGACGACGAAGAGCTCACGTGACCCCTTTCGTGGCAATTACTCTAGCTACTGCTATACTGAAACTATGTGTTATGAATTTTTAAATGCCCATTTACTCTCACGTGGGAGGGGTTTGAATAACGTGAGAGAGGGGGAGGAGGGAGAGTATGGGATGCATTATGCCTCGCAAGGTAGTCCCAATCAATGAGAGTGATTGGTCAGATTTGAATTTAGGTAAGAGGCGAGAAAGGAAGGAGCAGCAGCATCGGGTGCAGTAGTAGTGGGAGACAGACAGGGGTTTGGTTTTGGGAGGGTAAAAAACGTGAAGGATGAAAACAGATGGCCCGTCAGGGAGCTCTGATATCACGCCCTGAAGAAAGTCTTCGTCGGGGCACTCACTATGATTGGGTTTCGTCGACGGTCGATCTACTCCCTACTCCTGTTGACAAAGGGGTGGGGGTTGTGTGTATATATATATATATATATATATAGATAGATAGATATATATAAAAAAAAACCTCGGGGAATTACACACTTATTCAGATGCAACCATTGTGACGGTGGCTGCTTTCGGTGGAGAGAGAGGGCAGAAAAAAAAAACTGGGTGAAAGAAAATTGAAGTGATGCATATCGGCGAGAATTGATTAGTGAACCCCTCAACCCTCTCCCTGCTCTCCACTGTGTTTTATCATCTGCACAATTGCTCACCGGGTCTTATCACGTGATTTCATTATCCAGCAACGAGTGCGTAACGTTCCGCCGCTTGTTTAACGATTAGCGCCAAGTTATTAGCGCGCTGTAATTAATTTTAAGTTGGGGGGAAAGGTAATGTATTGCTGTCATTGTACTCGTGTACCCACTTATTAGTGAGTGTAGCTGCGTAAGTGAAAAGAATAGAAATGTCCTAGAAAAGATATGCTAAAAATTACATTAGAAACAATTTAACTATTTTTACACACAGTAATAGGATGCATTTACAGGGTCGGGACATGGCGATCGAGATGGTCCCACAGATGTTCAATGGGGTTGAGGTCCGGGGAGTTTGGTGGCTATGGGAGTAGCTTGAATTCATCCTCATGCTCCTCGAACCAGTCGTGGACAATTTTGGCAGGATGGCAGGAAGCACTGTCCTGTTGAAAGGTGCCATCACCCTGAGGAAACACTGTCGACATGAAGGGGTGTACCTGGTCGTCCGTTCACTCTGTTCACCAGAAACCGCGACTCGTCAGAGAAAGCAACCCTTTGCCACTCGCGGCCGAGGTCCAATGGCGATAGTCCATTGCGAATTGGAGGCGTTTTCGGCGATGCCCAGGCGTCAACATGGGTGCTGTTACCATACGCCTGCTCCGGAGCTCCAACCTCAAGAGGGATCGTTGCTCTGTCTTGGTGCTGACACGCCTAGCGGCCCCATTGTTCTTTTGCTGTGTCAGTTGCTCAACAGTAGCTCGCCTCTAAGATCGATGGCCCGTGGGGCCCCACAGTTACCTCTTCGGTTGCTCGAAACTGTCTGGTTCGTCCAGTCGCGGTACACCTTCACAATGGCCGTTTCTGAAATGCTGCCCCCCTTGGCCCAATAGCCAATGATCATCCCCTTGCTCTGCCCATGACGGCGACAATTGATGTGTTAACGGATGCTACTACACGTCCGCTGTTGTCAGCTTTTAATGATTTGCAATGATTTTTCATCTGCATGCCATGGGACGTTCCAACATGTTCGAGGAGAGGTGGTCTTATTAATGTGTCCCGACCCTGTGTCGTCGCACCACGCCAAGGAAGCTATCACCTTCCCAGGTGGATGTGTGAACCTCGGAGAGTTGCTTACGGACCCGTTTGGCGCAGAACTTGTGGATTCTCGGACATGAATCCGCCTGTTGTCCCTTATCAAACTCATTTTTTCGTGCGATGAAGCCATCATTGACAGCAGTTGCTGGCCTTGCCTTATTCATTGCCGGTGGATTCTCGCCCTCCTTCTAAATTTTGGCACCAAACAAAGAGAATGATCGAAACAAACATGAGTCGATAAACTGTCTTAGAAGTCGGATAAATGTCATTGGATTCACACCTGCGTTGTGGAGATCCTTGGTGATTATCGGGTTGTTCGACTTTGGATGACACATCGCTGTCCGGTTCCATTTTGTTTAAACAAACAATCGGTTGTCATGGTGCTGCTGCATTTGCAAGTTTAGATTTGTAATATATACTACGTGTAATGTAAATCGGCGGAAAAATTCATTTGTCAAGATTTTTCTTTTAACAAATTCTATATCCATTTCGGAAACAAAGATAAACCTTTTAAAAAATTAAAAATTTATGCTAGCCAAAACTTACCACTGAAATATATGACGCTTTTCCACATAGGGAGGGGGGGGGGGTCTCAGTTATTGTTTCATAACTTTAAAGCGGGTTGGTCAAGTCAAAAACTTTAATCATTTTGTAGGATGTATCTAATAAATGTTGTGGGATGTAGAAATCGTATTCTTCTTTCTTTCACGACTTAAAAAGAAATTAAGAAGGGGGGGCAAAATACAAAAAAATGACACTAATATATTTTTTTCATTTAAAAACTGCTTTAAAAAATCGAATAGTTTACACCACTTCATGATGAAATATTCTATGTATAAGTACAGGGTGAGTCAAAAGTCGCAGTACACACTGTTTTTCGATAACCTTACAGGAATTGGGAAATCTGAATATTCCAATAAGGTATGGGTGAGGTGGTCTATCTTTTAAGTTTTATACCGGACATGGCCGCCATCTTGAAATCGGCCATCTTGAATCTAAGTCATTTTTTTTTAAATGGAAAGGAGGTCGTGTGATATATCAAACAACATGAGCATTTTCTGACAATTTCATTCCTGTAAACAGATTTGAAGTAGCAGTTATGGTTCAAAAGTTACAACACATTTTGTTTGGAATTACAGGCTGGACTGTTCTCCATAAAGGTTTTACATAGTGATGTCCGTTGGATCCGGATCTCTGATTCGGAGCTGATAATATCCGGATTCGGATCTAGAAATATCCGGATCCGGGTCCGTATCCGGTTCTCGGATATCGGATCCGGATCTCTGATATCGGATCCAGATTTCGGATATCGGATCCGGATTTCGGATCCTTTCGCTGGATGCGTATTAAGACTAATTAGGACTTAAGAGGACTAGGCTATCACTTAATAAAAGCTTTTATGAACTGCTGTCAGAAAAAGTTTGCATATACACAATTTCCTGTCTAGGATCCGATTTTCGGATCTTGGATCCAAGTTCCGGATTTCGGATTTCTGACCAACATCCGGTTCTCGGATCTCGGACCTAGGTCCGAAAAAAAGAGCCGGGTGTCCGGATCTTGAATTATCCGGATCTTGACATCACAAGTTTTACAGTCATTTAATGTGTTCAACATGGGCTAAGGTCAAAAACTCTCACCGGTGAGAAGAGTTAGCGCTTTGTCGGTCAGAAATCCTGGTGAGAAAACTGTGACGTCGGTTTAACGCGGTCAGAAACGCGAGTTAGTGCTGCTATGTCTAACCGGTTAGTCTCACCGTCCTCACCGAGAAAAAGACGGTTAGCCCAGTGAGAAATTACGTCATCATTCTCTCACCGGTGAGGGTTTTTGACCACAGCCATGGTGTCCCTCTTGGTCAAGGCACATTTGAAGGCGCTGAATCCAATGGTCGTACACTCGCAGAAGCATTTCCGCAGAAATGCTGGCACACGCTTCTTCAATGCGTTGCTGGAAATGGTGTCTGTTTCTGATTTTTTCTGCATATACGAGTTGATCTATCTTGGTCATATGACTTTTCAGTGCCCCGCCTTTCTTTCTAGTTGGCTCTGTGTTGTTTAGTGTGATGTAACAATGTATGACGTTTCTGTGCGTAGGCCTTCTGTCTATACAGCGACCAACCCCAACTTTGGCACGCAACTGTAAATCCACCCATTTGGGTAACTTACGGTGAAAATCATGAACATTTACCAAAAGTGAGCACCAAACTGAAAATCCACCCATATGGGTGACCCCACAGATGAAATGGTGTGAGATCAGGTGATCTGGGTGGCCAATCCAATGACTTAAGTTTGCCTCTTCACTGAACAAGGTACCTTGTGCAAAAGAGGGATCTTGTCGATGTTGCTCTAGGGCCCACGTGCAAAACTGCTTAAGTCTGTCTGGGTCATCCTCTGCTAGGTGCTGGAGTATCTGAATCTTGAATGGATGCCATGGATGAGCGTGAAGGATTTGTACGTTCGATGACTGGCTGGGTCCCAGTTTCTCGGAATTTCTTAATTAAGCACCTGGCAGTGTTGTGTGAAATTGGAGGTCTTTCTGGGTGCCGGTTATTAAAATGACCTCAGTTCTCTCCTCCGTGGTCAAAGCCATCTTCAGTTACCTGTCTCAAAATGAAACAAAATGTGTTGTAACTTTTGAACCATAACTGCTACTTCAAATCTGTTTACAGGAATGAAATTGTCAGAAAATGCTCATGTTATATGATATATCACACGACCCCCTTTCCATTTACAAAAACTGACTTAGATTCAAGATGGCCGATTTCAAAATGGCGGCTATGTTCGGTACATACAGTAAAAAGATAGACCGCTTCACCCATACCTTACTCGAATATTCAGATTTCCCAATTCCTGCAAAGTTTTCGAAAAAACAGGGTGTACTGCGACTTTTGACTCGCCCTGTATATTCAATCAAAATAAAAATATAATTTATTAAGTCAACTTAATTATAAAATTTCTCTTCAAATTTGGTCTCTTATTGATTACGCTAGTCAACACGCTTTTTGTTTCCAAGACCACCGATAGTGCTTTTAAGAGTAATTGGTGTGTAGAATTCGAATCTGCTATAAGTGTCGCGTTTCCAAGTTATTCACAACAAGACTGCAGTGTTAAAGTAATGTGTGTGAGGAGAAGCGGCTGCAGTGTTAAAGTATCCAGATTTTTATGGCCTATTTGAAAATAACGTATTAAAATGCTATCTATAAACGTATTTTTTTTAAAGAAACAAAAAAAAAAGTTGTAAAATGTTGACTAGTGTTACACAATATCAATAACTCAATAAATATCTTTAAGATAATACAAACCTAGCGTCAATAAACTTCGGACACCAAGTAATTTGGCTAAAAACATAGTGCATACAGAGGATTGCAGGCTAATGAAAATAGATTTACTGAGTAGATGGAACAATATCAACATCCATTTAGAATCGATTTAATGGTGGGAAATAATTTATTCAAATTTATGTAAAATTGCGTTGTCAACAGGTTTCAAAGAACTTCGTACACAAGGGATCGCCAGCATAGAGAACTTTCCTGAAGGCTGTAGAAACGCCCAGAATGCTTTGCATCAGGCTTTAAAAGCACCGTCCACGCGACAGAGCACAGTATTCGTGTTGTTTTGAACCATGGGACGTGGTAAGCCAGTAGAAACGTGTATACAGCAGATCCAGAATAACAAATCCCAGCGAGCTATTGCCCATGAAATATCAGTTCCACTCTCTCTCTCTACTGTTAATGGGATCATCAAGCGTTTCAGAGAAATCGGGAAAACAGAACCAGGGACTGCACCAGGCAAGCAGCGATTATTGAACGTTAGGGACCTACGAGTATTTCGACGTTACATTGTGAAAAACAGGCATGCTCCCATAAGTGAAATGACTGTTTGGGCTCGAGAATATTTTCATATACCCATATCCGAAAGCACAGTCCGCCGTTACATCAGAAGATGCAACTATTACTGATACGCTACAAAGAGTAAGCCATTTATGAGCACTGTAGCTAAGCGTCGCCGGGTAGCATGGGCCAGAACCCATCTAAAGTGGACCCTTGCTCAGTGGAATAGTGTTCTGTGGTCCGACGAGTCCACCTTTGCAGTGATGTATGGCAACAGCGGTCGCAAGGTGCTAAGGACCAAGCACGAAAGTAATCATCCCGACTGTTACCAGAGGAAAGTTCAGAAGCCTGCATCGCTGATGGTGTGGGGCTGCATGAGTGCAGCCGGGACAGGATCGCTTCACTTTTGCGAGGGCACTATTAACTCTGCTGCCTATATAAACATTCTTCAACAGCATCTGCGTCCATCCCGCCAAAAGTTGTTCAATAGAAGACCAAGCATCTTTCAGCAGGACAACGCGAAGCCTCATGCTGCTAGGAACACCAAGGATTGGCTACAACAGCAGCGTTTCAAGGTGCTTGACTGGCCTGCCTGCAGCCCAGATCTGTCACCCATTGAAAATGTATGGCGCATTGTAAAGCGAAAAGTCAGACAGCGGAAGCCTCGAACACTGCAGCAGTTGCGGGCGTGTATTTCCGAAGAGTGTTGAAAACGGAACATTACAAAAGGCGCTTATTTAATTTTTATGCTAAAATGCTATATGACAGTTGTACTAAAGCTCTGTACACTCAATAAAGTAATTTTCATTTGTTTACAATTAGTTTCGTTGTACTTATCCAAAATTCTGTAGGTGTCTGAAGTTCATTGACGCTAGGGTTGTACTTCAAATACGATTATATGAATAATCTAGTAGTTTGTATCAATATATCAAATCTTCTAGTACTCAAAGTCGAGTATGAATATTTTGTGAGGTTTTTGAAATTGAATTTTGTTCTCTGATACGTTAAAAAAAGTTAAAAAGTCATTAGTTGGCGATTCGATTAGAGCGATGGTAACTCGTTCTAAAAGCGTGAACAGTTTCAGGTTTTAATCTGAATTATTATGATTAAAGGTTGATTTACGATGAGTGAGGAAAATAATAATAAAACTCAAAAGGAGAGAATGAGATCAGGATTCGAAATCGTGACATATTCTGTATTCATGTCGTCATTATTAACTTAATATGATCGAAGGATATTTTTATTATACTTTCGGACACTTTTCCTAAGCATTTTTTTAAATATGCCATAATTTTTTTTTTTTTTTTTTTGGTAACAGAACAAGAGAAATAATTCTCACTTATGTTTCGACATATAGATTGCTGGTTTATGTTTGGAAAAATTTACACTTTAAAATAAGTTTTAAAGTAAATACAAAGTTTGTCAAAATATAGAAAGGGCCAAAAAAATAGAAAACTATCCAAGAGCCGAAGCTCATATTGGATATGTTATAAATAAAATCATAATTTATAAAATCTAAGAAAAGGGAAAACAAGTCAGGCCCACGACCGATAGGATTTTAAAGCATTCAAGAACGAAAAGAAAAGCATTTTATTTCTAAATAAGCCTTACGGATGAGGTTGCTAAGAAAGCCTCTGGTTGCTAAGCAAGGTGTACATTTAAGGGAAATGTATAGTTCCAACTGAATAAAACAATTTGAAAAGTTAAATGGAGAAAGTAGCAATTCTCTATAGATTAGAACATATACGAATCCTTTAATTTGTAAGCATTCCTATTTAATGAAATAAGCGTTAATTGTTGAAGCCTTCTGTGTAAGGGTCAATTCTTTCTTCATAAACTATTGTCAACGCTTTTCTACGTAAGCATGTACAGTTGGATGCAGAATTGTATGGATTTGTCATTGCTTGTCCAGCGACGTATAACAATGAAGTATAAATTTGTAATTTGGAAACAAACTGAAATAAACATGAGTAGTCTTACAAATTTATATATAAGATGGCTTAACGGATGAAGTATTGGACAGATATCGATTGTTAATCTGCTAGTTAAGATAGTCTTTGGATGCTGGGTTTGAGTAAGTTTCGATACTTTCTAGAATTAACGTTTCAGGATAGTTGTATCGTTGCAGGATTTCGAGTGTTTCCTCAATTGCTCCCAGATGGTGATTTGTTTTGTTAGAAAGTAAAATTTGATTTTTTGTTTTTCCTATAGGACGTGCTGTGCTCTTTGAACCGGAATGAGGATGTTCGAGTGAACATTCCGATGTACACTGGTGGACAAAAGTTTCGGCTAAGTGTGTTTTCTAAGAAAACTATTTAGAGATTTTATTGTTATGACACCTTTTTACTTACTATTGAATATATCAAAATTGACAATTGAATAATTGATCTTTTAATTTGTTTTTAAGTTACATCCAAATAATGCAAATTACACTGGTCAAATGTTTGGGGTGACAGGTAAATAATCATCAAGATATCGAAAGTAAAAGAAATTAATATGAAATGTGACTGCTATTTGACTTTATAACTTGAAGAAGACGATTTGGTATTGATGAAAAGAACTTCTTGATGGTGTTTGGTGCTATTTTAACAGCGGAGGCCTCAATTGCATTGATTAGCTGCTTAAGAGTTGAATACTGTTTGTCAGCATAAATATCCTGGCTCATAAGATGCCAAACATTTTCTATAATGTTGAGGTCGGGACTCCTTGCCGGCCAATCTAGTGTACGAACTTTGTTAGTGGAAAATCATTCAGTAAAAATTCGTGCTGTGTGGATCGATGCATTATCTTGCTGCCACACCCATTGTTTTTGTCTCTTGCAGAAAAGAATGGATGTGCTTTGAAGGTCTTCTAAGTATTGGTTGCCGTATATTTGCCCTCAATTACTTTTAGCTTCAGGTGACCCGTGATGAAATGGCACCTAATGGCATCACATCTCCTCCTTCCATTTGGTGCTTATTTCTGACCAGAGCAATTGGTTTTTGGCCTTGTTTTGTAACATAACTGCACATGTTATCAGGTCCATCCATGGAAAAATCGTTTTTCATCATAAAATACCACCAACCCAAAATCAGTCTTCTCATGATGTGTTACTGAGCAAATTGAAGTCTTGCTATTTTATTTTTTGGTATTAATGGCAGTGATTTTTCAATAACTTCATAGTGAAAGTTCTCACGCTGCAATTCACGCCTTATGGATCTGGTTGAAGCCTTCAAATCAAGATTTACTTCGATGCGCGTACTGTTTACAATGTGGCCAGCTGCAATTTCTCTTCTCCCATGGCGTTTTATGCTAGATTTTGTCCGTCTTGTAAGTGCAGATGGGTCTCCCATCTTCTTTCCTGTCTTCCTGTTTTCATTTTTAATTGCCCTGATTAGTGTATTGTAGCCAACATGAGCAATTTCAGCTTGTCGCTTGAAGTTGTTGTGTTGAGCATACAATGCATGAATTTCCTTCGTTTCTCATCAGAAATCATCTTAAGACACTTCTTCTCATTCCAAAAAATCAATGGACAAATATTCATGCTCTTTACTGTAAAAAATATCAGTTATTTACCTGTTACCCCAAACGTTTGACCAGTTCAGTTTGCATACTTTGCATGTAACTTAAAAACAAATTAAAAGATCAATTTTTCAATTGTCAATTTTGATATATTCAAGAGTAACTTAAAAGGTGCCATAACAATAAAATGTCTAAATAATTGTTTTCTTAGAAAACACACCTACCCCCAACTTTTGTCCACCAGTGTAGAACTGTGTACATTTTTTAGCATTTGAATAGGTAAACGCTGGAGTAATTATATGGTCTATTGTTTTGTTGAGTGCTGGTTCGGTTTCGAGTGTTGAATGTTTGGCGGGAAGAGGTAAGTGAGCGATAGGCCACATACTCAACATTCGAAAAAAAGTACTTTAGATATTGGGCTTTTAAGATTTTTTAAATGAAATATTTAAATGTAGAAATTTTACTACTGTTTGATGGATATCATCATTTGAAACAATTGGGATGGTAATACTGAATACGTAACTTACGAAAAAGATAGGCCCTAGCACTGAAAAGTCACCTGATCAAAATAGATCTGGCAACAGTCTTAACCTTCATTGTTTCCATCTTGGATTTTAACAGTCAATTCCTTTGCGCTTGTTGTTGATCTATTTTGGTCAGGTGACTTTTCAGTGTCAGAGCCTGTCTTGCTAATTGGGTTTGATGGATAGTATTGACGTAAGCAATGGCTATAACTGTTCAACGAAAGCTTGACTGGGCGTGTCCAATTAAATTTCCGATTTCAATTGTTAGACATTTTTATAAAGTGAAATTAACAATGTCTAACAATTAATCGGAAATTGATTTGGACACTCCCAGAGTATAAATCAAAGTTTACTTTATTATTGGAATATCTTTATTTTAATTTATATTAATTTTCTTTTAATATGATATCATTCTTAAATTTAATTCACGTGTTGGCATGTGTAATCTTGTTCGTTTTTTTTCTATAAATTTTTATCTTTTTTTGCGAATTAAGTTGTAAACTTTATCCAGACAATTTTTAACTTTTTTGTGCCACGTATAATTCGAAATGCTCTCGCGTACTATTGTATGCTCTCTATTTGCTTTTTTAAGGAACTACAAACAAAAGTTATTAATGATGATTCCGCGTATGGTGAAACTTTTAACTCAATATATTATAGATTTACACAATACTGGATTACTGGTAGGAATAAGAACAATCTTTTTTATCTCAAGGAGATGCTGTAGCAATGATTTTTTTTATCAATTTCAGTTTCAATTTATTCGATTCAGTTCAAACTATTTTTCACAAAATTTGCAAGATTCATACAAACAATACATCAGGGGGTCTAGGCTGAGCTCATCGACAAGCAGTCGACTGTCGACAAGTGTCGATGGTCACGTGGTTAATGACGCATTTGTCGATTCGAGCTAGCATGAACACGACTTGTCTACAGAGTCTACAGTGTACAGACTCTACACCGTCGATTTTCTAGTGTAGACTTTGACCATCGACAACTGCCTTATTCTTGTCTACAATTCAAGAGCAGTCGACTATGCGCTTGGCGATCGTTATTTCAGAATTTAGCAACAGATTTTTTATTAAAATCTATTTTCCTTCGTTTCCGGCCTGCAGGCTAAATAAACATAGCTCAACAATACACAGTTTCTAAAAATATTAACAAAAACTTGTTTAAAAATATTTACATACATGCAGCACTCTCTTGTGCTACGAAACTTGAACTGTGAAAATAATAATATAGTGTGTCTACTGTTATGTGTTTAAGTATGTATTTATTTGTGTACATGGATAAATGTGTAAAATTATGTGTAAAAGTGTGTGTAAACTTGTGTATAAATGTGTAATATGCCACTTACCGACGGTTAGATTTTGTCGAGATCGACAGCTTGTCGATGAGTTCAGCCTAGACCCCCAGAAATTTTGAAAAACCAAAAGGTCGTAAGGCAATACTAACTTAGCCCCAGATAATACCTAGATCGAGATATCTTTTTGTTCAATTAAAAAAAGAACTTTATCCAAGAATGAAAGAGTAAAACTTATCAAGACTTTAGTAATTCGCGAAATTGAATATGGTGTCCTACATTGGTCTTCAACTGTGTCCTATATTCAGAGATGTATCGGGTTACAGTGGCTTACAATAATGTTATAAGCACTGGTTATAAGGGTGGTGTTGTCGCTAACTAAATATTGTTCGATGTCGCACATCCTTGGAGAATATAAGCTGCTTTCATTAAACCAAATAATTAAGAAAGCTCGTTTAAAAGAATTGCATAAAGCACTTACTGAAGAAAACGACCCTCTACATTTTGTAAGCGAATGGTTGAACGATTCTAAAGAAACGCGGACAACCCAAGAGTATAAATTAATACCAAAAATAGCCATCACCAAATATTTTGAGTAATTTTTTCTATACAACATTTGTTCCAGATGAAACACCTTGCCTTTTAATTTCAAGAAGAAATTTTTAGATTGTAAGTTAAAAGTTTGTCGGAATCATAGAAGTTATGTTGGATAAGTTAATTCAAGATGTAATTAATGCGACAGATTGTTAATTTTAAGTTAATATATATATACTAATTGTAATTTATTCACTAGAATATTTTGATGAATGTCCAGTTTTGGACGAAAAAAAATTAAAAAAAAAAAAAGGAAAGGGGGCACTTATTTATTACAGCTTTTTTCAGTTGGTTTAATGTAAGTTTCAAACATTTAATGTTTGTTTCATATCATTTAATGTCTTTATCACATCATTTAATGTTCGTTTCAAATCATTTAATGTTTGTTTCATAATATTTAATGTTTGTTTCAAATCATTTAATGTACATTCCGATACTTTAATGCATGTTTCAAATCAAATAGTGTAAGCATTCAAAATAAATAATGTGCGTTTAAAAATTGATAATGTGAAATAAATCGCCCTCTAAGGTTACTATACTGCTTTACAGCGTCAATTCTGCTAAAGCAGACGACATGTGAATAAAGATGAGTTTGGCTGAAAATATTTTACATCAATTAGCTACGAAAGGCTATTATGACTCTTCCTCATCTACGCAAGTAATTACACTTGTATATGCAAGTAATCATAAAGTAATCATCATTTTATGCAAATGTAAAATTTTTAGGCTCCATCGTCTGCATTATATTCATTAGACGAAAACTTTAACACTGATGAGCATTTTGAAAACAGTGAGGTAAATACAAAGCATGTATGTATATAATTTTTCTTACATTACTGTAATACATGTAAAATAGTCAGTGTATGAACCAAATCAACAAGTGCAAAATGAGCAACAACAAATACCAGTTGAGGAACAACAGTGCAGTAGTAGTCAAAGAAAAAAGGGTTGTAAGAATGCAAAAATCCCAAACAACCAACGGCAATGGATTATTGATCGCAAATACAATGTGATGTCCCAGAAGTTAAGAAGTAGAAGAACAGTTGTAATTTACTGTGTACAAATATTTTCATTTCCATTCATTTTAGTTTTTTATAGTACATATATGTACAATACCACTTTCTTACTGTATTTCTACATACAGTAATTTCTTACATACAATTGCTAAATTCTTATAAATTTACACTATTCCGGATATGAATAGTATTTCTGTAAATCACAGTTCATAAAAGGTGTATTTGTTTTTTGTAAAAGTTACAATAAACTCTTCACAAACTTACATTACAGTAAACTCTTTACAAACTTGCATTATGCATGTAGACTTCACATTATCAATTTTGAAATGCACATTATTTATTTTGAATGCTTACACTATTCGATTTGAAACATGCATTAAAGTATCGGAATGTACATTAAATGACTTGAAACAAACATTAAATGCTATGAAACAAACATTAAATGATTTGAAACTAACATTAAATGATGTGAAAAAGACATTAAATGATATGAAACAAACATTAAATGTTTGAAACTTACATTAAACCAACTGAAAAAAGCTGTAAATGAGACAACAAACGATTTCTATAATTTAAAGTCAGGCCGTTTGTTACAGCCCATTGTGGGACTTTATTAAGGCTGCATTGAAGGGCCTTACAGGGATTACAACAATCTGTTGCAATTCACCAATAATAATAATAATAATAATTCAATTCCGTTTATTAGTTCAAACAGCCGAAGCCAAAAAAGAACAACATACATGAAAACAAACAAACTTAAAGAAACAATGTAGGAAAAAAATAAAAATAAAAACATATCAGTTGAAAATATCGAAGGAATTCTGCAATCTATTGTAGGTGGACTGAATGCGAAAAAGTGGGGATCGTCGAGCATGTGCTTTCTTCATAAGCGTTGGATGGAGACGCATCAGTGTTTTTCGAGAAGAGAGCTGGGGTACTCGTAGACGAATTTTTGAAATAATATCAACATCAACTGCTCCGGAAATGATTTTTCTTAAGATGGTCAAGTCATATTGGTCACGTTTCATGGTGAGAGATGGTAATACTGTTTGAGAGGAAGGATATCTATGATTCAGAAATCTCAAAAAGATTGATTGAACTTTATCGAGAGAATGTGCCTGTTGTTGGGTGCATCCGTTCCAGATCGTACTACAGTACATTAATATTGGTAAAACTAGAGAGGTGTATAGATGAAGAAAAGTTTTCTTCTGAGTGAAGCTAGCACTATTTCGCAGAATAGACCCAAGGGCCTTTAGTGCTTTTTGTTTAACATGAACAATTTGGTCATGAAAAGTGAGTTTTTGGTCAAATATCACACCCAAGTCTCTAACAGTTGTTTTCTTTAATATGGGGTGTTGATCAATATTAATAAGGATAAGTAATCGGATAACGTTTGTTAGTAAAAGTGCATCTAAAACATTTGGAGTAATTAAGAGTCAAATGGTTTTTAGAGGACCACTGGACCAATTCTTGGATAGCATTCTGTAAGATAAGTGCATCTGACAAATCAACAATCTTTTTATAAATTTCTGTATCGTCCGCATACATGAGTACGTTTACTCCATGGAGGGCTTGTGGTAGATCGGACGTGAAGATGTTAAATAGAAGAGGCCCGAGTACGGAACCCTGAGGTACGCCAGTAACAGGAGAGAAAGGATGAGATTTACCTGTTCCAATAACGACATAAGCTTTACGCTCAGTAAGATAAGAGTTCATTAGGTTAAGGAGATTGTCTCTAAGCCCAAAATATTGCAATTTCTTACTTAACAGATTGTGGTCTACCATATCAAAGGCCTTACTATAGTCGAAATAGACAACATCGATTTGACTCGTCTTCCGTTAATATTAAGAGATTGGTTTCAACTGATCGTCCAGGGAGAAAAGCATGTTGGGTAGCAGAAAGAGAAGATCTAAAATGAGAAACAAGATATTTATGCAGGATGATGTCAAAAACTTTGGAAATACAGGGGAGAACTGATATTGGTCTATAGTTTTTCACCAGATCTGAACGTCCAGCTTTAAGAATAGGTGTAACCCTGGCTACCTTCCAGATAGATGGATATACGCCAGTGGAAAGGCACAGATTAAAAATATAATGCAGTACAGGAATAAGTAGTTCACTTACTCCTTTAAGAATGAAAGATGGAAAGTCATCGGTAGAAGCAGAAAAGGTATTTCGAAGCTTTCTAATGGCTATTCTAATATCCAAATGTGAAATTTCTCCAAACATGATCAGAGTAATAATAATTAGAGAAAGATGATCATCTGTTTCTTCTGTGTCTGACAAGTTTAAAGCTTTTGGAGTCGAAAGAGTGCAGAAGTGTTCAGCAAAACGATTGCATATTGCATTAGGTTCATTTAGGACATTAATAATAATAATAATAATAATAATAATAATAATAATAATAATAATAATAAATTCTATACAAATAATTTTAAATTTAAATGTGGTCAGTCTCCTTTTAATGGGGAAAATCGTAAAATTAATAAAAACAAAATAATAAATAAAGTCACCAATCTTGAAAAAAGATGAAGGAACTTGTGAGATGGAAGCAAACTTAAACGATGTAGTCTATTGAAGATGTTGTTGATAGTAGAAATAAACTTAGTCTATTGAGGATGTAGATGAAGTCTTGTGAAGATAGTAGAAAACGATAATCTTGAAGGAAGTGTTGGTTTTGAAATACAGATGAAATTTTGAGGAGGGTGATCCAAATATTTGGGATAAAATTGATATAAAACGTTTTCGAGAATATTTCTCATCATTAGTAGGATAAAACATTTTTGAATGGTGAAAACAGTTGAATTAAGAATTTAACAATTGATAAGAAAAGATAATGAAGCTAAGTTGGTTGTAACCAATGACGTATATTAAAGATAGACTCCGAATCCTATTGTTGTAACTTGAAGCAAATTGGGAAGCTCCATGCCCAGAACTGTCATGGCTGAAAGTGAGTGAAGATGACGCAAAACACATTGCTAAACACGAGAGTAGCCGATTAATAACTCTTTCACACGCCGATCACGGAGTAATAAGTTTGTCTTTTCGTTTACTTTGTATTTGAAGTATTTTATTATATTTTATAAACAATTTTTTGATCATGGTTTCAATTTCAATTTCGTTTCGATTGTCTTTCAGTTACGTATTTTCATTTTAGTTACGTATTTTTGATTTATTTTTGTGGAAAATGATTCCTGATCCTTTTGTTTTGTTTGTTTGTACAGTTGTACGCAGTTTAACTTTGAGGAATGGTTTTGAATTAATTATTCCTCAGGCCCAAAATCTTCAAAAACAAAGCAGCCAGACAGCTAATTACTCCACGGCTCACGCCTGCCCAGAACTGTCATGGCTCAATTTGCTTCACTTTTTGCCGCTGTTAACAATAGGATTCGGAGTCTATCTATATATATAAAGAAGGATGTTTGTGGGTCTGTCTGTGCGTCTGTGTGTACGTTTTTTATACAAATCTACAGTTTTAGTCCGATCTTGATAAAATTTCGCATACATGACCTTCAAAGCATGAGGAAGGTCACTGTCTACCTCAGATTTCGGAAAAATAATAAATATCGATAAAAAATCGATATTCATGGTTATGGCAAGGCATATTAATGAGAAATATCTCATGACCAACAATGCAAGGCAAAGTTTGTACAACAATAGGTATCAACAATGGTATCAACACGCAATTCACAAACGCTCTGCATGGACCAACAATCAATATCTCATGACTAACAATGAAAGGAAAAGTTTGTGCAAGTGTAATTATCCCGGGCAACGCCGGGTACCTCTTCTAGTCTTTAATATACGTCATTGGTTGTAACTGTTGGTTATGATTGTTGGCTATTGTTGTTTAAAAGTAGTGTCCATTTATTGTTCATCTCTATTGATGGCTTGGCTAAATTTTTGTTATTTGTAATGAGATTTATTGTTTCTTTAATTAATCTTTTTTTTATAATTTTCTTCTTTTCCAATGATTTTTGTGTTTTTCTTTGATACAATGATTTACTAAATGGTTGTTTTGTCTTTGTGGCGAAGTGCTCTTTCATGTTCTTTTAATCTTATTTCTAATTGTCGTATAGTTTAACAATTATTTCTTATCAATTGTTAATTCTTAATTCAACTGTTTTCACCATTCAAAACTGTTTTATCCTACTGATGATGAGAAATATTCTCGAAAACGTTTTATATAAATTTTATCCCAAATATTTGGATCTGTATTTCAAAACCAACACTTCCTTCAACATTATCGTTTTCTACTATCTTCACAAGACTACATCTACATCCTCAATAGACTGGGTTTATTTCTGCTATCAACAACAACATCTTCAATAGACTACATCCTTTGAGTTTTCTTCCATCTCACAAGTTTCTTCATCGTTTTTCAAGATTGGTGACTTTATTTATTATTTATTTTTTTGTTTTTATTAATTTTACGATATTCCCCATTAAAAGGAGACTACCCACATTTAAATTTAAAATTAATCATTTAAACTCCTTAGATCAATAATATCTATACAAATAATATTACAGAGTTAGCTGCTAGTTATTTATGATAGCACAGTTCTACAGGTAAAACGTTGCGGGCATGAAAACTTTTGCGCTTACAAAATTTTGGGGTGTTAAAAACAAAAATGACTTTTAAAAATGCTCATTGGCTCTAATTTCCATGATACAAGCTATCATGTAATAAAGCAAGGCATAAAAAACATACGAAAGAAAAACAAGAAAAAAGTCGAGAGAAGCCGAAACGACTCAAACTGAAGACAAAACTAGATACGAGAAATTTAAACTTTTAAACGTATACAGGGTGAGGCATTTATCTTGAGACAACTGAATATCTCGGAAACTAAGCATTGTACGAAAAAATGTCCAAAATCAAAAGTGAATTATTTCGCGGGGGAAATTCATTAGTTCAAAATTTTTTAGTGCATAAGTGAACTTTTGGGGGCAGGAGTCCTAGGTAGACAGAGTCTATGCGTGTGTATTGAAAGATATTGGATTTTTGAAATTCTGACTTGGGATTCTTAAAGACCATTAAAAAGTAGAATAGGAATGTCTACTGTAAGACCTCTCTATCTCTTTGTCTTCATCGATAAAATTGGGTTCAAAACTTTAAAAGTTCCACACTTTGAGGGCCTCTATCTCCTAAACGGTTGGATCAATTGAAAAAACACCAAGAATAAAACAATTCTCGCATATTGTGTACAATCTGAATATACCATTAAAATAGGGGTTCCTATTTAAGATTTTAAAATTACCCCCTCCCCCCAGCCCCTCTTACAAGGGGGGAGGTGATTTTTTAACTAATGAATTTCCCCCGCGAAATAATTCACTTTTGATTTTGGACATTTTTTCGTACAATGCTTATTTTCCGAGATATTCAGTTGTCTCAAGATAAATGTCTCACCCTATATACTAATTTAGTTTTGCTTAATAAACATATACAGTATATTATTCCATGTATACCCTATTGTCAATATCATTTAGCTTGATATCTGTGAAAAGATATGGGTCTATATATAATTATTAAGTTTTGGCATTTTATGTACTTATAGTTGAAAAACGTATACTTTCCGTTTGCATGAACATTAGAGTCAATTGACAAATTTCGTTGTTATATTTGAATTCATCATTTGAAATTCATTAAAAAAAAAAAAAACAACTGAAAAAGTTGAAAATTTGTAGAACAGTCGACGAAGTTGGAAACAAGAGTTTTTTATGAGTTCGTCGTCATTAAGTAAAATATACAAATTGACAATCTAAATAAAAAAAATTATATATTGATATATAATTTTAATAATTTTTTTTCTTTCTATTTTTCTTTAATTTTCCATTTGTGCTCTTTTTACCTGTGCCGTGCTTAACTAAATTTCTTTTAAATAAAACAGATTTTTGTTTATGTTCATTTTCAAGTTAAGCCTAACATGTGACTGGGGATCTAATGTAGTTGCGGATTTATAGCTGAGCTGTTTAATTTCTTCCATAATAATATTCATTATTAATAAGCTCGATGGTTCCCTAAGCTAGGTATTTGGAGTCAGAATGTCTACGTGCGTACTGGAAGAGAGAGAAGATTCGCGGGAAATGAAGAAGCCTCAAACAACGAATGCCGTCTTGTGTAAAAGAGGGTAAAAGAAGAAGAGGAGATGGATAAGCCTATCCCCCTTCACTAGTCAGGGCAGCTGTTCTGGCATAAGGAGGGGAAAATGAGTTTGAAAGACTAGGGATGTGTAGTAGGGGTGGTGGTTTTGGCACCCATGCTGTGATGTGCCAGCTGCTCACTGTGCGTTAGCTGATGTAGTCTGACAGCAACTAGAGAGCACCACACTGAAACTACCCCCCACTCTGTAACCATTCTTTTTTTTTGAATTTGCCCTACCCCCTTCTAATCTTTTATCTCCCTCTCCCTCCAGTCTAGAGGATACCCTCACTCTAATTACCATTATATCTTGTCTAACCCCCTTCCCAGAAAAGAAAGCAGCTCGATCCCGCTCTGACCTTTCGTTCGGATAGCCCTTGTTTATCTAACGTTAACATGGAGGTGTTGGGTTGATTCTTTTTTTTTTTTTTTTTCTCCTCTTCTTCTTTTCATCTTCTTCCGTTATAGGGATTGATTCTCTTCACTCCCCCGTAAAGCTATTGGCGCCATTATCTGTAATTATCGTCTAACATGCGCTTGTCGTAATTGCCTCGGAAATCGATTGATATTTAACTATGTAATTGTTGCAATTGTTATGATTTATATCGAGCTGTATAATAAGCCTATAAATTATCCACACACATACAATCTCTGACTCCCCCTTCTAACTCCTCTTTGCTTTCTATTTTATTTTATATTTAACGATTCATCCACATTTGCATTCCCTACTATTAAAATAAATTTATAAATACATACTTTTTTCATACGATTATGAACCCTGAAATGCTAAGTTTGCATACAGAAGGGTTGAATACCGGTCTAGACTTATTTTCCCCATTTCTGGTGTAGAAGCAGTAAATAAAGCAAAAGGTATTGACATGTGTAATTTCGTGGGAGCTTCAACTTGTTTATAGATTCTGCTCAGTTTAACTCCAAAATGTCCGTATACACAAAGCGATCCATTATTCCATCAATGAAATGTAAATTACCCACTCCATTAAATCTTATACATCCCACGCCACAGCTGACGAGGAATGTTTAATAGTCTTCTATCTGAATACTGGCTTCTTCCGTTTATTGCCAAGTAATTCGAATTTACTTTCATCTGACCACAAAACCCTTTTCCATAAGCTTATATACAGGGTGATCCATAACTCTGTCCCCCCCTTTTATTTTTTGTACCGAAGCAGATATGTCAATTTTGGTGAATCCAATGAATAGGAAGTTGTGGGTGGCCTATCCCATGGTGCACTTTTTATCATCCCAAATATGCAAATTAGGACACATTCAAAATTTATCTCAAAAACCGTAAGGGATAGAGAAAAAAAACCCAATTGCAAACTTGTTCAGCATAAAAAAACAAACAAAACAAAAAAAAAAATCATCCAAATCGGACCAACCAATCACCCACAATCATGCGGTGACTGTTTGTAGCTTACAAACAGTCACACTGCAAAAGGAAAACTGAATGTTGATATTTCCGTCATGTAAAGCATGCAAATCAAAAAATTAACATAAATTACCATACTCGCATTCACTTTCATGCGGAAAAGCAAATAAAAGGCATGTTTCAGCACACAGAAGACAGAACAGTTCCAGGATGGCAAGCTACAATGTTCCGGAAATGGTCAACATGATCTTCTGATTGTGGGTGATTGGTTGGTCCGATTTGGATGATTTTTTTTTGTTTTGTTTGTTTTTTTATGCTGAACAAGTTTGCAATTGGGTTTTTTTCTCTATCCTTTACGGTTTTTGAGATAAATTTTGAATGTGTCCGAATTTGCATATTTGGGATGCTGAAAAGTGCACCATGGGATAGGCCACCCACAACTTCCTGTTCATTGGATTCATCAAAATTGACATATCTGCTTCGGTTCAAAAAATAAAAGGGGGGGAGGGACTAATGATCAGAGGCTTCCTTTTCTAATAGAGTCGTCGTCCTATTGTTCTACGACTAATCGTTTCCCCAGTTTTCGTTTCCAACTTTACTTGAAGTTGACTCTTCGTTGAAAACGGATTTTGCATCACAGTTGTCCTCACGATCAACAGTCAGTATGGATCTTCCAGATCTTGGGTTATTTTGAACCCTCCATGTTACAAATTTTTCTGTGACAATTCATTTCGCTGAGCTATTTCACGTAATGAAAACTTGCCATTTGTTGACAACTCTGCTGTTTTTTCCCATTTTGCATAGAAAGCAATGAAACTGCTTCGGTCGTGTTACATTTTGATACATGGAGTGTTCCGACACATTTTGATTTAATGGTGGTCCATTGTAAGATTAAAATCTGATTACTTTGTTTTATTAGTTTCAAAATTATAGCAACTGTAAGTTGCAGTTCACGTCTGTCAAGTTACTTTTGCAGCCCACTGTATAACAGACTATCACATCAAAATCGTAAACCCCATCACTGGCTCGTTTTGAATGACTTCATCATTAGAATCAATACATCTATTTTATGAAATTTACGATAGTTTGACCAGTTTTGAATTCTTAAATGCTTGAGGATGCAATATCCAGTCAGTACATTAACGCATCGATCAAATACGTATTTGATAATTAGATCAGGGGTCGTCCATAAATTACGTAACGCTCAAAGAGGGGGGGGTTGGACAGCGTTACGCAGCGGTATGGAGGGGTAAGGCGGTTTCGGGTATGGCGTTAAGTAACGCTTCTTTTGAAATTTTTTATGAGACTAGCTGATATACCCGGCGTTGCTCGGGCTCTTTTTTGCCGAAATTTTGCAATATCAGAATACGAAAATACAAGGGGGGAAAATGAACACATGAAAAAAGCTTGAATTAATACAGGGTGTTTCAAAATTATGTACAATAAATTTAGTGACATATTCTTCAGGTCAAAAGAAGACGAAAATGTTCTATAGCACTTTGTCTGGAAACGAGATTTATTTACACGATACAGCCAACTAAACCCGTGGCTCCAAATTACAGGAATTGTTCAAAGTGCCCGCCACCAGCTCGCACGCACGCTTCGCCACCGTCTGATGTCATGGAAGAGTTCGTCGCCAGCATTACGAACGGTTAGGCATGCATTTTCAATTCGTTGTCGCAGATCCATAAAATGTTAGGAACTTCTGTGCAGTAGACGATCGTTTTCACATGACCCCACAGAAAAAAGTCCAAGGGATTAAGGTCGGGTGATCTTGCAGGCCAGGCTACCGGTCCACCTCGACCTATCCATCGATTCGTGTATGAAGTTGCAGGTGGTATGGATGCAAAAGCTGACGGTGAAGAATGCGCCAAGCAGATGAGTGCGGAATGTGTACCATGGAAGAAATACAACGGGTGCTTGTCTGTGGTTCATCATGTATGATATCAATTATCACATCCTCCTCCTCATCCGGAGAATGTGCTACAGGCCGCCCTTGTCCTGTTTGACGGCCAAAGGAACCACGCTCCCTCAAATGTCTGTCGACAGATACAAATGTTGGGTTATTTGGCAAACGTCTATTCGGAAAGCGTTCTTGGTAGAGTCTTCATGCTTCCACAGCATTTCCGTCCGCAAGACCATACATTAGGTGCATGTCAGTGTATTCTGCACTGGAATACGTGTACATGACTTTTTTTTACGTAAATGGAAACAACAGTAATGGAAACAACCGTACACAACTAATGGAACAACCCTAAAGTAGGTTTAAATGGAACAAACCATTCAACTTAGTGTTGGGTGGAAACGCTGGAACTGCTAAAATTTCGTCCGTTAACTACCGTGCTTCCCTACTCTATCATACTGGATTACTCGCAAACAAATCGTTTCCAGACAAAGTGCTATACAACATTTTCGTCTTCTTTTGACCTGAAGAATATTCACTAAATTTATTGTACATAATTTTGAAACACCCTGTATAGTAAAAATTCATATTGAAGAATCGAAGAGAATTCTTTCCAGATGAACCCAATGGATGGCCTCTCCAACTACCGGCCCTTTAGCAGTTCTACTCAACTTTGCTTGTTTTGGAATGTTGTCTGTAGCTGAGTGAGTTTGACGAAGTACCGAAAAAAAAAAGGTGGAGAATAATGACCATTAAGTTATCTGTATATTCACAATAGAAACTGCAAAATTTCATCTAAAAAAGAGCCCAAGCAAAAACGAGCCGGGTATATCACCTAGTTCATAAGAAATCGAAAAATAGTCCTAGATACATGAAATAAATTTTAAATCAAAGATCAAAATCCATATTTTATGACCAATGTGAAAACTAAGCTTTCAATATGCAAGTTTGTATGTTATTTTATAAAACCAAAAAAAAACAACCCAAATCCGGTAAAAATCCGAAAACATGAAATACCCGAAAAGTGGATCCAGGTGGTCAAAAAATAAACAAATTTGATCTCATTAATTGCGAACACCGTACAAGATTTCATTAAAGTCGCGAAATATTGGAAAAACTGCGAAAAAATATTTTTAAAGAGGGCCATAGCGGGGCAAAAGGATAAAATATTAAAAAAAAGCAGAAATTAGTTTTTTGCAAATTATGTGAACTATTCTTGGTCCAAATATCTAAGTCGTACGTGAGTTTGCCACAGATTGGGGTTGACCAGATGCGAACGTCGAAATTAGGCCTATTTTAGGATTTATTTGGATTTCTGCCCCTCTTATAATCCGATTTTCAAAAACCAACGAATGTCACCTTATTATATACGTCTTCGACATCCTCGTGCGCAATTTTGAAGCTCTCTGCATTTCCGCATTGGAGTTAGACTGCAAAAACACAAAACGTTGGGCCATTCTTCGCCCCCCCCCCCCGGCCCCCTTCACAAAGTGAAAGTCGAAAAAGCCAGAAATTGTTTTTTTGGACATATCTCTGAGAAGTTTCCCAACGAGTTTCCTTGCTTTATCTTTATTCCCCACAAAGTTGCATCAAACTATCAGAAAATTTTGTGAAACGCCCTCGAAAAACGATCTTTTTCAGTTTTCACACCCTTGAAATTCTTACTTACTTACTTACTTACTTTTCAAACCCGCTTATCCGTTAGGGTCGCGGGGGCAGCAGCCCTATGGAGGATCTCCAGCGATCGCGATCTTCCGCCATCAGGCGCATGTCCTCCCTGGTAATATCCAAGCGACTCGAACCCAGATTCTCCATGTAGTCTAGCCACCTGGTTCTAGGCCGACCCCTTGGTCTCTTACCCACCGGCTTGGAAAATAACAACTGCCTAGGAAGACTAGTTTGCGGCATCCGTATCACGTGGCCATACCAGCGCAACTGAGATCTCTCAATGCGGAGAAGTAGCGGCTCAACACCTAAAGATTCCCTTATCGTGCTGCTGTATACTCTATCTAGTAGGGTAACACCTGCCACACCTCTCAGGAATCTCATTTCGGCCGCTTGTACCCGCGATCGCACTCTTTCGGTCATTACCCAAGCCTCATGACCATAGGTGAGAATGGGGACAAAGATAGATTTGAAGACGGAGAGCTTGGCTTTGTTACCCAGCTCTCGTTTCGTTACCACGGATCGCCACAGTTCACGTCTGACACAGCTTGCTGCACCGATCCGAGCATCCAATTCTTTCTCCTGCCGTCCATCACTCGTGAATGCAATCCCGAGATACTTGAACTTCTCCACCTGTCTCAATGAGGCTCCCCTAACCCTTGAAATTCGGATATCAAAAATCGGGGAAACTACTTTTATGGCACGGTATCTAGAAACATTCCTGCAAAACATACCGAGTTTCGAGTCGGTGGCCCCAGTAGATTTCCCTGTGCGATAATGAGTCAGTGGGTGTCCTCTTTTATATACAAGAGCAGTTAGAAATTACCTAAATGAGACATATCCTGGTCGGTGGATTGGTTGTGGCGGACCAGTTGCTTGGCCACCGAGATCGCCAGATCTCACACCGATGGATTTTTTTTTATGGGGAAGCATAAAATCAATGGTGTACTCCGAACCCGTAGATACCGAAGAAGAATTGGCGGCTCGTGTTGTCGCGGCAGCAGGTGACATCAGCGACCGTGCAAATCAACTGCTTCCACGCGTACATCAATCCATCATAAGGCGTTGCGAATTGTGCTATGAAGCAAATGGCGGTCATATCGAACAGTTACTGTAAAAGTCATACAGTAGATTGCTTGTGTTAATTGTTAAAAATAAAATAATCTAGGCCTACCAACGCACACTGCGTCCCGGTGACCTCTTCTATCATCTCCCAAAAATCTGTATTTTTCTCAAAAGGCCGTAACGGACTTTGATAAGTAATTTTAAGAAGAAAAAAACACAAGGCATGCTGTTTTTTCACATTTCAGATGCAGTGAAACTTCACAAAGCAAATTCCCGCGTATAATGCGCATCCATGCGCATCTATGATTTGCAGATTACTGATGGCTTGGGTTCTATTCCCTCTATGCTCCTCAGTTCAAAGCTTCCTAAATTGATGCTAATTACGGGCTAATGCATGCCGCCTGCTAAAAAGCCTGATATCTTTGGTGCTTGGTTAGGAATTTTTCTTTTAAAACCAATCCTCTGAAGACGTTTGCATTTTGTATTTTCTCATGCGTCATTAGATTACAGATTCATATATAAAAAGTATCAGTTCTATCTTGTCACATATTATTACATCAATTTTATACGATTTTTCTTCAATAACTGCTCGAAATTGGATATAATTCGAAAATTGGGGGGGGGGGGGGCCGAGCACAGCGTTACGTGATTATCGAGGAGGGTTCAGACATGCGTTACGGATGCGTTACAAGGGAGAGGGGGAAATTAAAAATGATTCCAAATTTGCACCATATATTTATATCTTTTAAGTATTTTTATAATAAGTAGAAACTTTAATTGTATACCTTAAGCTTAATACTGTCTGGAAGGGTTCGGGTAGTTGATATAGGCTTATACATAAGGCTTAGAATAAGGAAAACCTCATGAAAATAATTACTACAAAAACATTGTAATATCAGGAAAACAAAGTAACGATCTTCCATGTTCCCCCTGTAGCCCTTGTTCCATGTTTCTCATTATCTATCTGTGTTTCTATCTGTGTGTCTGTCTATCGATTCTCTATACAAAAAACCATCTTCACTGCCTCAACGCGTTCTCTTCACTTACGGCGGCTGCGTGTTGAAGTGTTTTCAAACTTCAAGAGAAACGAGACAAACAGACAGACAGATAAAGGGGGACTTTTAAAATTTATATTTTGCCAATGGGACGTTTAAAAACTTGAACCATAAATTTTTCGTTTGAAGGGCGAAACTTTTATCTCTAGGAATAATTGTTGGACGGGCTTTCGAAACGAAGAAAAGTTGTTAACAAGATTTCATTATTTCGCTTCGGA
>JAHWFO010110657.1:282446-296009 GCA_023313115.1 Rhysida immarginata | reverse complement strand
ATTCTAGATTATTCCCGAACAATTCGGAAGGTTCCACTACTAACGGCACGTGTTGCAACACCCCCATTCAAAATGAACGTCCCGGCCACGATACAAAATGTTTTGGTGCACACCAAAATTATATTTATTTTTAATAAAAAATCCGTGTTTTCCCGAACACTAATCAATGGCTCTGACATATGTTTACATTTTCTTTTATTAAAATGTCCACATCAATTCAAAGATGTAAAACGTCAATTCATTTCGTTAAGAAATACAATACTTTTTGTGAATTATTTTTCTATTCGTGGTGTAAGATCTTGTGGCGGAATATAAAATTATTCCAAATGTACAAATATTCCCGTAATAATAACAATTAACTAGATCTCATTTGCCACTTGTGGACCAATTTTTAACAAGAAATTAATCCTCCTGAGGAAGGTATAGGAAGCGCTGAGGTTATCTATTTTTACCCTTTTATCTGCACTATTTAACCCCCCCCCCCCAATTTTTTAATCTAACAATTGATTTTAGAAAATGAAAAAGAGCTCTATCTCCTTTCGTTTCTCATCATTTCCGAACGAATGATATATGACATGCCGTATGTTGAGATAGTTCTAAAGACCAAGTGACTTCCACCCCCCACAACTCCGACCCTATTGGGACAGTTTGGCCCAAACTTTACAGTAATGTTGATCTTGCTTAGAGGAATCTGCACATCAAATTTCATATAAATATGCGTAGAACATTTGGTCCCCTCTAATTTCCGCCCCCGAAACTCCGACCCCAGTGGACCAATCAAAACGAAACTAAATCGTGAAGATGCACATGCCCTTACTAAGCTACACACCGAATTTCAACCTTCTAACTCAAAAAATGCGGAAATTATTAAGGGAACGGACGGACAGACAAACAATAAGTAGCTCCATTCTTCCGCTACTTAATAATTTTATTGATCACTTCCTGAATCAGTTTTCAATTTGAATATTTTCGGCCACAAAATATTCATGTTCTCTTAGACCTAATGTTTTACACGCGAGAACTGGCGATGATCAAAGACAAAAGCGAGTCTCCTTCAACACTTAAGCGGGATTGAATCAGGATTGATGAGCACTTTTCATCAGTTTCTCTATTTGTATCGAATGTTCTGAAAGATTGAAATTTAGTGATTGTTTTGTTTAATTCAATCTTCCGTTGTGGCAAGTATTAAATAAGAGCGACCTTCTGTGTTTGTTGTTCTACGCGTGAATATTCTAATATACGGTGTCCAGAAAGGTTTACCCCACTTTGGCCGCATCCACTATCGCCCCTTCCACTTTCACCCCTTCCACACTCGCCCCCTGCAAAAATACTTTTAGGACCCACTTTCATAAAAAAAGACCCTGCAGAGAGGTTAACAAGTCAAAAATAGAAAACTAAGAATTCAGTTATTTAGAATACTTACCTAACCTAACCCACGAAATTCTCCTTTTAATTAAGAATGATTTAAATTAAAGCTTTCCTAAAATCTAAATTGTTTTAAAAGAAATAATAGGGTTTAGAAAATAAAAAAAAAAACGCAAACAATCTTTCAAAAACAAGAAAAAGATGATTTATTAACACATTTTCCCTAAACGTCTGTTATGTTTAACAAATGACTCGCTGCATCAATAAATTCAATGAGGCTTTTTGTCCCATTGATGAATTGATTCCTAATAGTTTGATGTCTTGTTTCAATGGCTCTGTACTTTTTCTTTTGCACTGGCGGATTTTGCCCAGCATTGGCCAACAACAACAAACCTTAAATAAAATATTAATAAAAGGTTAAAAAAAGCATACGGTTTAGTTTTCTTATTGATGTTTGTTGCTGTGCTATTAATCCTTAATGTAATTTTAATAATAATAATAATAATTTAATGATTGAACCGGCATGAAGACGTCATTTACAATAAAAAACGAAATGATTTTTTTTTTAATTTTTTTTTTTAAATGTGTTAACTATATTTCGTTCTTCTTATTAATTTTTAATTATGAATCCATAGGATCACAAACCAGATTGTTACAATACAATACATCAGTACACTAAAACAATTACATCGATGGTTCTATTATTTTTTTATCTTATTATTATTTCCCTGATTTTTCCCGGTATTTTAGTAGTGATTTAATATAGTTGTTATTTTTAGTATGATTTGCATCATAATTATTACACAAAACATAGGTGCATTAACACATAATATATAATATTTATTAAATCATTTATGTTTCATTCATTTAAAATTCCATGGTTTGCACAGTAGTCGTTAGCCTGATCATTATAGGCCGACGGTTTTCAAAAATTTTTGAACAAGTACCACCCCACAAGGACAGCAAACTGAAGTTTAATACCAAATAATCAATCAATCTAACTTTTTTTATCTGCTTCACAATACATCGTTATAATATTTCTGATTTGTTTGTTATTAAAAAAAAATTCATGAATGGCTTCTACTATGTGTTTATTTTGCCACTCTTTTAACCATGGAAATAAATTACAATAAACAGATTTAATTTTAATATTTTTTAAAATAGATTCAATTTTTCAAAATAAATTTACTATCAAAAATAAATAGCATAAAAATTAATTGATTATTAAACGATTCAATTTTTCAGGGAATCGCCTACCACTAAAAACCACTTAAAACAATTGGGTGATTATTCGTGAAAAACATGGCTTGAAGTACCATCACAGTTTGAAACCCTGGCTATGTTGTATTCACGTTACTTGATAGCCTTAGCCTCTCCTCAGGGCCTCGATAAAATATATTGGTGATAAAATTACCATATACTGGCGCCGGGGCGAAAGTGGACTTCGGGGGCGAAAGTGGAACGGGCAAAAATTTAAGGGGCGAAAGTGGGGGATACCTCCAGAAAGTGTTCTATACTTGGACTTTCTCCCCCGTTTAACGAGTTTCATGCTAAAATTTTCTTTATGCACTCTAGAACTTTGTAATTTCAATTTTTTCTATTATAGTTCAAAAGTTTTTTTCTCATAACTTCTCAGCGCTCACATAAAGGAAGGTGGGAATAATTTTATTCAATCGAGCACGGCAAAAACCCCCGGCGGATAAAAATACCGTCGGACAGAAATCCTACAGGACAGAAACCCCACTTTCAGTTTGCCAATAAAAAAGTAAGTAAAAAAATTGGAACAAAACTATTTAAAGTTTTCTATATGATTAAAAAAAATTAAGCATCACTATCTATCTCGGGCGAATAAAATAAAACAGAATTTAATTAGATTTTTTTATGAAAATTAATTTCTTATAAATCTACAAATTAATCGGACAAAATTCTATTCTAAAATTCTCTTTCGGTTTGTTTACACCCAAAATTTTTATTCCTTTTTATTTATTATTTGTGGAGTCCGATATAAGTATTTATTTAAAAAACATATAAAAATTATTTTTATGAAAATCATGAAAAATCATTAAAAAGTTTTTAATGTTAACATACAAGAAATATATTTATAAAAAAACGCATTGTGATGTCATTGGCAGATACATTCCCACGGTGACCAGATACCTCTTGTTAAAAAGCGCCCTTGTTTGGCAAAAATTACGCCCAAAATATTTGTAAAACGCTCAAAATTATCGCCGAAAAAAATAAATGCAACGTTTCTCTTAAAAAATTGAAAAATTAAAAGAAATTAAAAAAAAAAATTAAAATTAATTAAAACAAAAATTCAATTTTTTTTTTTTTTTTAACTTATAATCCAATGTCTTCAACTATTTCAACAACGGTAAATAATTCATTTTCTTCAGCATCTTCTTGATCTTCGTTGTTTTTACTTGCATATATTGAGTCAAAACGGGATAGCATAGTTTGTGAAGGAATAAATTCATTACAACATTTTTTCATTACACTGTTATGAATCTTATTCTTCATTATAGACTCAAGTGAACTGAGACTCATACGATTTTTTTAGTCTTGTTTTAACACATGTTGTTACAGAAAATGCTCTTTCTACTGTAGCATTAAATAACTTCCATATTATTTTAACGTACCTTTGAACTCCTTTTCATTTTCCCAAACTTTCTGGTACTATTTTGGATATTTTGTCCATTTTCATCAACTTTGCTTTTGGTTATCTATAGTGTGGTGCAGTGCGAGTGCGCTGCTAAACTATAGATAACTATACTATAAACTATTCATGTTCATGATCATCTATATATAATGTATAGTAGTTTGTTTTGTTTGATCACATATTGGCGGCATATGATAATATTACAGTAATATTTTTTGCTATGTGGACTTGGATAATATAATATGACGTCAGCCTGTATGATGTATTAGTTTTAGACAATGATGTGAAATTAATAAGTTATCTCATGACTGATACCGCTACCGAAGCGCCATCTGAACAAAAAAACGCACAAATAGCCCAAATTTATTATGATTTGCCCAAAAGTCACATGTTTTTTATTTATTCGCAAAAAAAATCGCAAAGCGCACAAATCGAATTTTAGGCGCAAATGGCCATTAAAAAACGCCCAATTTGTGGTTTATCGCCCAATCTGGTCACCCTATACATTCCCTCTACTGTTTCTGATTTCAGAGATGGATGGAAGACATTAGAGGAAATGCTCAGAGGCATTGGGCATAATATCCGCTTATATGATTTTAGTCTTGTATAATCTTTCATTTAATTTATAGATTTGTCAGATATATTGTTCATTCACATTAAATGGATTTAAAAGAAATTAATTATATATAAATTGTCATAAAATATCCAGTTGGGTTCTATTTTATTTTATTCGCCCGAGATAGATAGTGATGTTTAATTTTTTTTTAATCACATAGGAAACTTTACATAGTTTGTGTTTCTATTTTTTTTACTTACTTTTTATTGGCAAACTCAAATGGAGTGGGAGTGGGGTTCCTGCCCGACGGGGATTTTATTCTGCAGGGTTCCTGCCCGACTGGATCCCGGTGTCATTTGATTGTTCAATGCAGTATTGTAAGTAAACGGAGCTGCGGGGACCCCATGTTCATATGACAAAAAATACTTCTAAGGACCTCTTCTATCATCTCTCAAAAATCTGTACTCAATTCAAAAACACCCTGAATAATACACTTTACATTCATTTGTTTTACATACCCCTAGTTATACAACCCTAGCGTCAATGAACTTCGGACACCTACAGAATTTTGGATAAGTACAACGAAACTAATTGTAAACAAATGAAAATTACTTCATTGAGTGCACAGAGCTTTAGTACAACTATCATATAGCATTGCAACATAAAAATTAAATAAGCGACTTTTTGTAATGTTCCGTTTTCAACACGTTGCAATCAACTTCGTACACCGTACCGTTTATTGCACATTACCACTGAGTGGCGTCACCTTTCCGACGAATGACGCTCCGAAGTCGTTGAGGCATGCTGGACACTAACTTCTGCGTTGTTTCTACTGGAATTTTGTCCCACTCTTCGGAAATACACGCCCGCAACTGCTGCAGTGTTCGAGGCTTCCGCTGTCTGACTTTTCGCTATAAAATGCGTCATACATTTTCAATGGGTGAAAGATCTGGACTGCAGGCAGGCCAGTCAAGCACCCTGAAACGCTGCTGTTGTAGCCAAGCCCTGGTGTTCCGAGCAGCATGAGGCTTCGCGTTGTCCTGCTGAAAGATGCTTGGTCTTCTATTGAACAACTTTTGGCGGGATGAACGCAGATGCTGTTGAAGAATGTTTATATAGGCAGCAGAGTTAATAGTGCCCTCGCAAAAGTGAAGCGATCCTGTTCCGGCTGCACTCATGCAGCCCCACACCATTAGCGATGCAGGCTTCTGAACTTTTCTCTGGTAACAGTCGGGATGATTACTTTCGTGCTTGGTCCTTAGCACCTTGCGACCGTTGTTGCCATACATCACTGCAAAAGTGGACTCGTCGGACCACAGAACACTATTTCACTGAGCAAGGGTCCACTTTAGATGGGTTTTGGCCCATGCTACCCGGAGACGCTTAGCTACAGTGCTCATAAATGGCTTCCTCTTTGTAGCGTATAAGTAGTAGTTGCGTCTTCTGATGTAAGGGCGGACTGTGCTTCCGGATATGGGTATATGAAAATATTCTCGAGCCCAAACAGTCATTTCACTTATGGGAGCATGCCTGTTTTTCACAATGTAACGTCGAAATACTCGTAGGTCCCTAACATTCAATAATCGCTGCTTGCCTGGTGCAGTCCTTGGTTCTGTTTTCCCGATTTCTCTGAAACGCTTGATGATCCCATTAAGAGTAGAGAGAGAGTGGAAGTGATAATTCGTGGGCAATAGCTCGCTGGGATTTGTTATTCTGGTAGTGCTGTATACACGTTTCTACTGGCTTACCACGTCCCATGGTTCAAAACAACACGAATACTGTGCTCTGTCGCGTGAACGGTGCTTTTAAAGTCTGATGCAAAGCATTCTGGGCGTTTCTACAGCCTTCAGGAAAGTTCTATATGCTGGCGACCCTTTGTGTACGAAGTTCTATGAAACCTGTTGAAAACGCAATTTTACATAAATTTGAATAAATCATTTCCCACCATTAAATCGATTCTAAATCGATGTTGATATTGTTCCATCTACTCAGTAAATCTATTTTCATTAGGTTTGTAGTTCTAAAAACGTAGATTATATGGATATTCATTACTTTTTAATTTATTGAATCAGGTTTCATTATGTTTAATCTTAAAAAGAATATCTAAGAGTGATGATCTAAGATTGGCAAAACGAATATCGACTGAGGTGATTCTGGGACGACATGCATGAATGTGACGAAACATAACTATGTCCAGATGGAGTATGAAGAACTGAATAATAGCCTGTTTTTTATTCTTCGATATTATATCTTTACAGAAGATATCTTCATTAATTCCTCCCATAAATAAAGAACAGAACGGAATAACATAAAAAATGTAGTATTTGCTGAATCATAAAAGATATAAGATCTTCATAGATCCTATCATATCCTGAAACTAATGGCTTGCCTGGATGATGTTTAGATAAAGTCATCCTCTAAATTTAATTTAGATTTTTCACATTTATACTTATGTGAGCCGTCGAGTAGGAACATAAATGCTTCAGAAATGATTTCAGTTTGGCATGTGCTTGGAAAAAAAAATTACAAAGAAATAAATAAAGAGAGCGAATAATTGAAAGCGACCCCGAACAAGGTTAACGATAAGTTTGGTGAGTCATTGCAGCATTCCTATGCTGAGCATTCGCTCTCGAAAGAGAAAAAGGGGGAAAAAAAAAACGAAGAGAACTTTCCTTCAAAATTTGCCTTTCTTTCCCTTTATTTTCAGGCACACACCCCCAATCTACAAGGTGGGGGTCAGGAGGTCAACACAAGTTCCCTTCGTGCTTTCACACTCTCTCGCCAAGAGCATTCCTTGCTGTGCTAAAAGGCAAATGGCTCCCCAGCGGCATTTATTACCCCCGATCGAACGAAGAATCTTTCAAACTTCGTGTTTATTTTTACTCGGCTGGAAATGTATTCTGCTAACCGATCAAATATTTGTCAGTGATGCGTCGCCTTGTTCTTCTCCCAAGCGATTTTTTTTAACATGCTTTCTATAAAAGCCTTGTCTCTGTTTTGATTGTCTATGCTTCTCTATCTTGAGAGAACTAACTTTATGCTTTGACGTTGCCTCCACAAGTGATATGGTATTGACCCTCCTTTGGCTGTAATTACAGAACATACGCGGTTTGGCATGGACTCTACAAGGTGTTGCAATGCAGGTAAGGTAATCGCAGACTATGCATTCGTCAGAGAGACCTTCAGGTCCTGCACAGTAGATGGAAGCGGATGCCTTCGACGAATGCCTCTTTCCAACATGTCCCAAACATTCTCGATCGGATTCAAATCCGGACTTTGCGCTGGCCACAGTAGATGTTGCAACTCGGTTTCATGTTCAGAAAACCTCTCCTGAACAATTTTTGCTCGATGGACAGTAGCATTGTCGTCCATGAAGAACTCGTCACCATTGCAGGATGGATTTGATCTGTCAAGGAATATCAGGGCCCATACCATGACACCTCCTCCTGCAGCTTGAACTGTGTTCACAACACATGAGGGTCCATCGCTTCATGGGGCTGCCGCCAAATTCTCTGCCGGCCATCTGTGCAAAACAATGTGTAACGTGACTCGTCCGACGACATCACCTTTTTCCAGTCTCTACTGTCCAGTCACACCGTTCTTTACACCACTGCAGGCGAACTTTCCAGTTTGTTGCTGACACCTGGCATGCGACTTCCCATCCCTATTCGCTTCAACTCTCGGCGCATTGTTCTGGAGGAGATGGGTTGCGATGATCCTTCATTTAAGCCTGCCGTCAGTTGCTCCACAGTTTTGCCGCACAATCCGTCTCAGACGATTTCGGTTCCTGTCTGTGTTGATTGCTTTTGATCCACAATTCTGCCGTTTCGACAACTTCTGTGGATTCCGTTTCCACGCATTGAGCACCTTGGAGACCTAACCTTTTGAGATGTACTGTCCTGGAAATCGTAGCTCCAGCTAGACGGGCTCCAACAATAACTCCTTTTTGGAACTCAGACAGATCTGCTCTTTTCCCCATTTTGCTCAGCTTGAGCAGCTGCTACCCCGTACCTGCAGCTTGGTATGAGTATGTACTTCACACGATTGCATTCATTTGCGTGACCCCGCTTTATATCAGTACAGTAATTCTTCACGTGTTTCTAATTCATTGGCCTGTGTGTGTACAAGGTGCGTTTGAAAAATTAGGGTAATGGTCCCATAATTGAACAACCGCGCTGGTTAGGATGGTCACGCAGACGTAGTGAGTAATATGACAACCAGTTTAACGCAGTTTAACATCAAGTTTTGATTCAAATTAGGTAAAGCGGTATTCGGCGGGTTCTGCCACAGTTATACTAGAGTGGATAGTGGAATCTGCTCCACGACAACGCCCGCCCGCACACTGCGAACCACGTGAGCCACTTCTTCGCTACATGCCAGGTGACATTTCTTGAATATTTTCCATATTCTCCAGATCTGGCACCTGCAGACTTCTTGTTTCCCCACCTCAAAGGAGTCCTGAAAGATCCTACAACGTGTGACAACGGTGCTTCGAGCGATACCGACAGAAGCATTTGCTGGCAGTTTCCAGCAGCTGTACAACCGATGTCAAAAGTGTCTTTAGCTAATGGTGATTACTTTGAACGCCAGTAAAGGTATTTTTTTTGTATCTCTCGTTTCCTTTATTTTATGAGACCATTAACGAAACTTTTGGAACGCACCTTGTACATCGTTCATAGCATTTCGACAATACCGCTCACGAGATATGGATCCGATGTCGTTTAATTCCTGAGTTCATCCAGCATAGAGAAAGGGCCTATACGTCAATTATCAGTCATGCAATAATTAAAGAATAAGTAAACAAGACTCATCAATAAGCAATGGGCAGAAGACAGTTCCAATATGCAATTGTTTCCTCTACCACTTATGAATGAGTTTTCTACCACTTCTCGACAATTTCCTAATATGGTTGCTAACATTGACAACTTCTTAGACGAAGTCCACAATGTAGGTCAACCGTCTATCAAGAAGGGTGCCAATAAAAGAATCATCAACTTAGATAAGTACACAAGGGACTTTACCATTATCATACAAACTTAATACTTGATTCAATGTGAGGCCAAGACAGTTCCTTTTGGAGCTTCTTCGCCGCACATTATCCACGGGCCCTTATTCGTTCTCTGCTTGCATCTCTCCTCTATCCTAGAATGTCCAGTTTTTTGGCAGGTATGCCCCCCCCCCCAAAAAAAAAATAAACAAAAAGACTTGTGGCTAATCTTTTGTTGAAGGTTCCTACAGACTAACCTAACCAATATGCTGTCCCAGCTCGTCACTCAGCAATGGTGGTACGAACTTTGCCACAATCTGTATGATACTCAGTTTTTTGGTAAAATCCACTGATACTTGCTAATCAAAGTTGGTTCCAAGATCTTGCATACAGTACTTAAGTGAGATCTGACCCATTTCTAATCTATTCGGACAGGTTCTAGTTTTGTAGGAAGTTTCAAATTTTAGTTACTAATGTTGCCGAGAGGTGGCGCTGTACACAGCGCGCTGAAGGAAGTGGATGAAGTCATTCTTCGTTTGCTAAGGTACGCATTTTTAATCGATTGTGATGTGACTGCAATGGCTGCTTGCAAAGGACAGTTTATAGCCTATTTCTCGGACTTCGTACCTCGACTACAGCGTGCAGCGCCACCCGTTGGCAAAATTTGTAACTTATTTTGAAATTTCTGTATCCGATTTTACGGCTTTCGAAATAAACATACCACTTGTTTCTTTCTTCTATCGATCTCCGTTTCCGAGATATTTACTCTTAAAATCAGGGAGTCCCTTGTATCTCCAAGTAATTGAAACTCTTAAATGTAGGCAATAGCTTCCTTGTTGTGAAATCTTCCTTTCATCATAAAGTTATCATCGATCATTCAAAAAACTCTAACAAATGTTTAAAAAGAAGTGTTGGTGTTTCTTTACTCTAAAAAACTCAAGTTTCTTTAATTATGTCACGTGATTCTTTCGACTTTAAATGTATATGAAGCTACACCACTTAACGTGGAAATAGAATTTGACTTCACAAAGTTAGATGTTCTGATGTCATCACATTTTGGAGCTCCCGATTGACATTCCTGCGTATCGGCTAATGATATCGTCATAACGTAATCGGTGTAATCAGCTATCAATACCGTTTGCGATATCGATCTCGATTGCATCGACATCTGGAGTTCGTGCTGATGGTTTATTGGAAGCGTGTCATTGGGTCTTAAGATTCAATGGTTATTGCGCCAATAAAACTTCCATTGACTCCCATCTTTCTATGGTAAGATATGGCGTTTACATATGTAGTCTGTTATTTAAAACAGGCTGCAAATTCGAGCGTGTCGTCCCATTCCCTTGATAAATTGGAAACCACGTGACATTCCCCATTGTTTGCCCTTTCCATTGTTCTAGCTCTTTGATGCAATCCATCTCTCTCCCTCTTCTGGTCATTGATTTGGACATCGCTGATAATCTGCAGCATCTATTTTCAATCAATCTCTTTGGGTAATTTTGCATCACGGCTGTAGTAAATCATGAGACGGTTTATAATTATTAATCAAATGGGAATCGATAGGAATAAATCACCGCCTATATACGCACCAATAAACATGGGCCAACTCAAACCGCAGCCCTCGAATATTTCTTATTTATGGAACCCTCGACTACTTATCGGCTTGATTTGCCCGTTAATCTTCGCTACGTTTAATAGGTGAACATATGAAAATTGCTTGGGATTGCTATGATGTAGTATGAGGATATAGATAAATTTCGTTTAAAGTACCGGGTGGGCAAGAAATAACGTGAGGTGTTCAGAGCTCGCTAGCGGGAATTCTATTAGGCCAAATGCAGTACATTTTGATGTATATACTTAGTGGAACATGCAGTTTCGATTTCTGCAGAAAAAAAAATAGTACCAAAAGTCGCCATAGGGGGCGCTTATTTCAAGAAAACAATGAATACATTTGCATAAGCGCGTTCCGTGTTGAGCAATCATGAGAATAAAAGGCAAGGCTGAGGATTTCCCATCATTCACGAAAGAATGGCCTGACGATGACGCTTACTCTGCCTGACCGGGCGTTATTAGTCAACTTGTTTTATCAGAAGAGGACCGATGAGCATAACTATCTTACGGAAAATGATTGAACGATTTGAATCTACCGGAACTCTAGGAGTGCAACACGAATCAGGCAGCAACACGTTGAAGAAGTTGCAACTGCTGTTGTGGAACAGGAGATGACTACTGTGCAGGATACCAGCAGTGCACACGCAATAGCACGCCAAACAGATATCCCATATTCGACGGTGAGGAAAATATTGCATAAGATATTGACATTTTATCCCTATAAACTCACTCACACCTGTTCAACAATTGCTTCCTAGAGATGAACGTACCCGAACTGACTTTTCGTTGAGATTTTTAGCACGTATGGAAGTGGATGATGCATGGCCATGGCAAATTTTATGGAGTGATGAGGCACATTTTTATTTGAATGGTGATATCAATACCCACAACTGCCGCATTTGGGCTGCATCAAATCCACAAGTGTGTCTGCCAACTCCTATGCATTCACCGAAACTAACAGTATGGTGCGGCTTTACTGCTTCTTTCATCATCGGCCCGTGGACCGGTGACTTGTTCCGTCAATTCTGCCAGGTATGCCGATATGCTTGAGAATTTTGTGATACCACGATTGCAGGAAAAGGGTTGTCTGGATTCTACCATTTTTATGCAGGATGGTGCGCCACTGCACATCGGACGTTAGGTGCAGCAGATCTTGCGAGAACGTTTTTCAGACAACAGAATAATTAATCGTGCATTTCCCATTGTATGGCACCCAGGTTGCCTGATCTCAACCCTTGTGATTTTTGGTTATGGGGATATTTGAAAAGCCTTGTGTATCAAGCGCATATTCCTGACCTCTCAACCATAAAGGATCAAATAACGTTACATATCAGACTAATTAATGCAGATATGCTGCGAGCTGCCGTAGAAAATGTCGTGTACGGCATGCAGACTGGTGGTCATATTGAAACACATTTGGAATTACAAATAAAACATTGTTTATTGTTGTTACTAAAGTTGGTTTGTACGGTATTTGTTCATTTGACAATTAGGTATTCATTGTTTTCTTGAAATAAGCGCCCCCTATGGCGACTTTTGGTACTATTTTATTTATTTTTTTTTTGCAGAAATCGAAACTGCATGTTCCACTAAGTATATACACCAAAATGTACTGCATTTGGCCTAATAGAATTCCCGCTAGCGAGCTCTGAACACCTCACGTTATTTCCTGCCCACCCGGTATATGAAAATCTATGGATATCTCCGAAATGATAAAATAAAGTATCATTTGCCTGAACTCAGGATAACTTGTAACAGAGAATCCTCAGCAGCGACCAAATTAATCCAAATGTCCGTTCGTCTATCTGTTGGTGCTCTAGCGTTCGAACGCTTCCGAATTTTCGACTTCCGTTTTCGCTTAGGCAAAACGACAGCCTGAGTTCGTTGGAGAAAGAAATCGGTGAAATACTTCCAGTTCAAAAGGTCACAAATAACAAAAGGGACCATATGTTTTTCATAAAACTATTTCATATTAAAATGGCCTATACGTTTATCAATGCATTTCTCTCTTAGCTAATGAATGGCTAAGGCAGAGAGAAGGCTTGTGAATTAAGTGGTCACACGTGATCGTCTTCCTTGGTGGCCAAAATCAGTCAAAATTGGTTCAATGGTACGTGTTCAACCATAAGACATAGCATGTAATATATCAAACAACTTGTGATGACGTATCATGAATGAATATAACGAGAAATTAATGAAGGTCGAAATTGGTTCTTTGGTACGTGTTATAATGTTAAAGATGGTACCATTGGAAACTTTTAATGCTAAGATAGGGTATGTAATAAAATACTCCTTTCCAAAAAAGTTGGGACAGTGCAACATATAAGAAGAACTCCACCACATTTGTTTGGATTATTGTATTGCCGTTTATTTCAACGCATTACA
>JAHWFO010110657.1:264406-282046 GCA_023313115.1 Rhysida immarginata | reverse complement strand
CATCATTCTAGATTATTCCCGAACAATTCGGAAGGTTCCACTACTAAGGGCGCTTTCTACAACGTATGTCCTTACTATTTTGGAAAGTGTTGCAACACCCCCATTCAAAATGAACGTCCCGGCGACGATACAAATGTTTTGGTGCACACACCAAAACGTCATTTCATTTCATAAACGTTTCTGCTATTTTGTATTCGCGAGAAAGTTTTGTTACATTATCCCTTTTTGTTTTTTCTATATATTTTGCACTGTCCCAACTTTTTTGGAAATGAGTATTGTATATCAAACAACTAGTAAAGACGTTTCATGAATGAATATAACGAAAAATAAATGATGATCGAAGCTGGTTCAGTTGTTCTTATTGTACCAACATCGTACCAATAGAAACTTGCAATACTGCGATATGGCATTTAATATATCAAACGTCTTAGAATGACGTGTCATGAATGTACACTGAGTGGCCAAATTATTATGACGACCCCCTTAATACAGTTTTGGGCCACCTTTCGCTCTAATTATTGAATATTCGACGGCGACTTTTTTTTGCCGGGCAGTGTCCCATCTACAGATTGCCCCAAATATGAATTCCCATCTACAGAACCCCCCTCCTCCCGCAATCCCTCATCCACGCAGCCTTTGAACATCCCTTGCTTTTACCTGTAAGTTTGCAATGAGAAAATTGCCTATCTGCACCATCTGGCATCCTGAATCGGGAATGTGTTTCAGCACAGTGATCCTACCTCCAACGAAAGTTGCAAAATCCTCTGTGGGTTACTCTGTAGTATCTAGAACTATAACAGGGTCCTTTTTCTCACTTCTATACAAAATATATAGAAATGATAACAAAAATAGCCTCTAGCTATATCAGGGTCTCCATAAGTCCGATTTAGTATAGGCCATTCGCCCATTATTTCTAGTAATTTTAGAACAAATTCTTAAGTTATAGATTATAATGCTATGACATATGTAACCCGTTAAATTTTGGGTGCCAGAAGATTTTTTCAATAAATTTAAAAAAAAAATTTGGTCGCTCCCTTGTTGTTGATGTTGTTGTTGTCGGGATCTAGAATCCCCCTCGGTTTGAGTGACAGGCATCAGTCTCGTCGCTGGCGAGATGTTTGACGTCAGAAGAACAATCAGATTCGTGACCTCTTCGTGGCGGTTTTTTTTCTTCTTCATCTCTTTCCTCTCCCTCTTCTTAACCTGGAGCCAGCAGTTTGGAATGGGGTGGATGAGGATGAGAGGGGGGGAGTAAGCAGCCTCTCTCTTGTAATCACCACCTGACAAGTAACCGGGAGACTTTCTGCATTATTAGCCTGTCAAAGTCACTTCTTCCACATGATTAGAGCTAGCACGTGCAGGCGGTCAGAGGTAAGACGCCATCTTCTCCCCATCCTTCTCCTCCCCCCCCCCCCCCAACCCATCTTTTTTTCCTCCTTCCCTCCCTCTCTATCGTCTCTCTGATTTTCACACGGGCTTGTCTTCTTTATCGAAAATTCTTCAAGATTCTGAATTGCGTTTATTTACCTTGTCAGCAGGACTTGATTGTATATATTGTTCTCAAATTTTAACAACATTTATGCTCGATCGACGAAAGTTGATCACGTGATAAATACAGGGCAGAACAAGAATTGAATGAAACATGTTCGCACATAATGGACTAAATTCATAGACGTTGGAGAAGGTAGGGCAAAGCGATTTTCATATACTCTTGCGGTTTTAATATCTTAAGCAATTTCAATTGACTTTCGCCTAGCTTTCTTTAACTGCTTCTGTCTCTGGTGAGAAGTATGTACAGTGAGGTGCAAAAGTAATGAGATTGTAATCTTAAAATGGACCACCATTAAACTTACGGCCGGTTGCAACAACGTCAGTTAAAACGATCCTAACTTTCGGTTAGTTAACGATCGGTTAAGTCATTTAACCAGGAAATGTTGTACCAAGTCTAGTTAAGTCTCAGTTAGCTAACTGGATGTAATTTGAATAACGAGGAGTGTGATTGGTTCGTTTTGCAACAATTAAACTTCCGGTCAACATGGCCGATTGTTTTCAATTAGCTGTTTGAACTACATTACCCAAAAAGGGTATCAATTTAGCTGTTTGATAATTAATTTATCCAAATTGCTGTTTGAAAATTAGCTTATCCAACTAGTTATCCAATTAACATATCCATTTAACTTTTCCAATTATCTCTTTGATAATATTAACTTATCCGTTTAGCTGTTCGATAATTAGCATATCCAAATATCTGTTTGATAATTAGCTTATCGTAATTGCTATTCAAATCGCTTATCCAATTAGCTTATTCATTTAGCTTATCCCATTAGCTATCCAAAGAGCTTATCCAAATAGCTGTTTGATAATTAGCTTATCCAAATGGCTATTCAAATAGCTTATCCATTTAGCTTATCCAATTAGCTTATCCAAATAGTTGTTTGATAATTAGCTTATCCAAATAGTTCATCCAGTCAGTTTATCCAATTAGCTTATCCATTTAGCCTGTCCAATTAGCTTATCCAAATAGCTGTTTGATAATTAGCTTATCCAAATAGCTTATCCATTTAGCTATTCAAATGGTTTTCCAATTAACTTATCCAAATGGCTTATCCATTTAGTTTATCCAAATCATTTGTACAATTAGCTTATCCATTTATCTGTTTGTTAATTAGTTTATTCAATTAATTTAAAATATATTTCTGTTTCGGAATGCCATTTTGCTTCGCTAACCATGGACTTAAACCGTGGTCATCGAGCGTTTAAGTTAAACTGCCACTTAACGTCTGGTTAAGCCCTAAACTCTCTTGATGCAACGCAGAAAATTTTAAACGGGACTATAACGAAGAGTTAGTTTTAACTGATGTTGTTGCAACCGGCCGATAGTGGCCCAATGGTAACCGTTTCATTAAAATTAAAATTGTACAGAGAAGAAGGTGTCTTGTTATTGGCGTAACAAATGTAAGATTCAAAACTAGGTCATTTGAATAAGGTAAAAAATAATAAACTAACGATTCAGAAAATTAGAATACCTAATTTACTGGTTCAAAATATTAGAATATCGGGGTGGGAAGGGTAGTTGACCCTTCAGGATTAAGTTGGTCAGTTGAAAGTGTGTAAGCATAATATCCCTGTCATTGAACATTACTTGGAAGCTGTTTGTCTCACTGCAATGGGTCGTAAAAGCGACATTTCAGCGACAACGAAAACCCTCATCATAGCCCTACATCAAAACGGTAAAATGCAGAGGGAAATCGCCACAAAGTCAAATCCACAGAGTGCATAGTATCAAGAACTATTCAGCAACGCAAATGTGGTAACAGCTTTGCGACAAGACGACGCAACTGCCGAAGAAAAGGAGCAACAACTATCCGTGCGGGATGAAAGGTGCCTGAGGAACATCATCAAGAAAAAACTGTTTCAAATGCGTTCGGCACATTCATCGACTGCGGAGCCGGCATACGAGTCTCCTGGTCAACTGAAGTTTGTATCAAGAATTCAAAAAATAAAGCCCGCGTTGACGCGCTAGCAAAGGGACTTTTGTGTGAAGTGGTGCAGAGAGCATCTTTTCTGGAGTGATGATGAATCAGTGTTTTGCGTGTGCCATGGTGACATAGGTATCCGCGTGTGGAGAACGACGACAGAAGCATTCAGTAGAATGTCTTAAACGTTCCATCAAATTTGCAGCATTTCTCACGGTATGGGGATTTATGGCTGCTGAAAGAGTAGGCCACTTATGTGTTTAGAAGCCCCGTGTAATTCCGAAGTATATCAAGAAGCATTGGAGAATTACATGCTCGACTCTGCAGAAGAGCTGTGTGGTGAGGACTTCATATTCCAATGGGATGGTGGGTCCTGCCACAACTCTAAAGCAACAACGGCATGGCAGAAATCTCGAAACATTACGGTGGTTCCTTGGCCTGCCAGTTCTCCCTATCTCAACCCAATAGAGAACTTATGGGGTGTCATGAAAAAGCGAATCCAAGTCATATCACCAGTTAATAAAGCTGATCTCATCATTTGTTTGGGACATGTGTGCAATTCTTACAAAGGTTGGACTGTGCGAGGCTTGTTGGCAATGAGAAACAGATTACGGGCTGTGATCAAAGTATGCGCGGATGCTATCCAATATTGAACATTTCAAGAATGCCAGTTGGCGTTAATGAATGTTTATTCGTTACCTTGTCCACGTATTCTAATATTTTGAACCAATAAATTACAACTCAGTTGCAAAAATATACGATCGATCCCCTGACTTTTTATGTTAACCTTGTTTTATTTTTAAGTATGTAAAAAAAAAAATAAAAGAGCGAATCCAATTCTACATTTGTCTAGTGGGTTTTAGATAGATAGAAGGTTCTAGGAAAAATAATACTAAATTGTTACATGATGGTAATGGGTACATTAAATTAATAACTGATCATCCATGCGTTGCAAAAATATGCAATCGCCCTTTCATGCGTTACAAAAATTTCCGATCAGTACTTTGTGTTTCCAACTTTAGCAGAAATAACGGCCTACAAACGATTTGGAATGCTTGAAATTAGCTTTTCACATACATCAGCCTGGATTTTCTCCCATTCAGTTTCCACAACATTTTTCAATTCCTCTCTTGTTCCGGGCTTCTTCTTGTTGAAAGCTCGTTTCAAAATTATCCAAAGATTCTCAATTGGTGAAAGGTCTGGACTGTTCGAAGGCCAGTTTTCCAGCAGGTCGATGCCTCTCACACGAAGCCATGTCGTTGTTGTCCGAGCTCGATGTGGCGCTGCCTCATCGTGTTGGAAAATCGCTTTTCCATCTCTGACTGGCTTCGGTAAAGATGGGAGTAAACATTCCTCCAAGATGTCTTGATAGGAAGATGCATTTACTGTTCCATTGATGACTTTAAATTCATACAGCCCCACACCATTATTGAATCAGGAAATTGTTCACTTTTACTGAGACATTCCGGTGCGTACGCTTCGGTCTTCTTACGGATGACTTTTCGGCCTTCTTCACCATAGCAAACCGTAAACTTTGACTCATCACTAAAGATGGGGGTGGCCGTGGCCTGGTTGTCTCGTCGGTTGGCTTGCCAATCGATGGAGTTCAGCAACTTCAGGCGCGGCCAGCTGCTGGTTGGGTGACGGCCAGGGCTTGAGGGCCACCGCTGGCGGGACAGCTATTTGCGGCGCGGCTGTTGGGGGACTTTGGTCTGACCCATTTGCCGATTGACCATAGCTGGTTTTCCAGCGGTTGGTACAGCCTCTGGCTTGTTTATCCCCAGCAGCTCTTCCATCATGAAACCCCCCGTGCTTCGGAGGGCACGTTAAGCCGTCGGTCCCGGCTGCTACTCTCATCTCGTAGCAGTCGTTATTTAATGGGATGGCGCAAAACTCCCTCGTAGGAGTAGGCGCAAAACTCCCTCTGTACTAGATACTAGATCACTAAAGATGACAGTTCTCCATTTCTCCAAGGACCATTGAAGATGCTCATTAGCCCACTTGCAGATTTGTTAGTAAAGGTTTTACTTTAGCTGTGTAAAACCCAAAACCTTTTTCCCGTAGTCTTCTTCTTGTAGTGGCGTTTGAAACAATAACGCCGGTTTTTTTCACACCACTCTAATGTGACTTTGCGTTTTAAAATTTTTGGAAGGAGTTTATCATCTCGTTTTGATATTTTCCGTGGACGGCCACTCTGCTTGCTGGTCGAAGGGGTTCCTGTTGTTTTCCATTTCTTGATTATGTCCACCACTACACTTTGACAGATTTTTAAATCGGCAACTATTTTACGAGTTGAAAGTTTTTCCAAATGCTTCTGCCCCACTAAATTGCGAAGTTCTTCACTAGTTGTTTTACTACGTCCCATTTTTCCAGTTAAAAAATCTGTCTTGGATTTTTTCGATAACAAGAAAATATCAAGCTAGTTCTCCACAGTATACAAGTCCATATACAAGTACAAGAATTGTGGAGCTTTTAGTTTATGCATATTAACGAGCAGTTTAAAGAACCTGTGTATTATTTAAGGGGTGATCGGAGATTTTTGTAACACTTAAAAGGGCGATAGCATATTTTTGCAACGCATGGGTGATCAGTTATTAATTTAATGTACCCATTACAATCATGTAACAATTTATTATTATTTTTCCTAGAACCTTCTATCTATCTAAAACCCACTAGACAAATGTAGAAATGGATTCGCTCTATTATGTTTTTTACAAGCTTAAAAATAAAATAAGGTTAAGCATGAGAAATCAGGTGATCGTATATTTTTGCAACTGAGTTGTAAGTATTCTAATTTTCTGTAACGAAGTCTCATGAATGGATACAAAAATAAGTCTCCCCCCCCCCCTTTTATTTTGTAACCGAAGCAGATGAATCCAATGAACAGGAAGTTGTGGTTGACCTATCCCATGGAAGCCTCTAGGTCAATCCTGTCAAATCCTGAAGGGCCCCAGGCCACCCTAGAGGATTCGCTATATTTTTCGCACCGTCCTTAGTATAGGGCCTGCATCCCAAATATGCAAATTAGGACACATCAAGTTTTATCTTAAAAACCGTAAAAGATACACGCAAAATTACAATTGAAGACTTGTTCAGCATGGAATTCCGAATATAAAACAAAAAGAAAATTTCCAAAATCCGATGAACGGATGAACACATGTTTAATTTATTATACTGATACCAACCCCAACTTTGGCCTAACTCCTGTTGGTCAGGCACATCACCATGCGTAATAATACTAAAGCGGTTTCATCGCCTAGCAACGGGCCACCGATGTAAACCAATGTTGGAGCACGAAGCGAAACTATAGTGGCTAGAATTCAAGGCAAGTATCGCATTCGTGGGTACTCCACCTCGCTAGTTTTTTTCCTCTTATTTTAAGCATGGTCTATAGATATTCATGGCTAAAATGAAGCTAAAGTTTCTAGCTCCCGATAGGGCGGGAACTCTATTGAAAAGTGGCGCTGCATGTACAATCGGCCCAAATACGCCTGCAGCGCCGCCCTATCGACAGACAGAAAGTTTACTTGCATTTTCAGTTTCAATGAAAAACCTCTATCGCAGATCACGGTCGGCCCTGGTGCGATCTATGCGGCACCTGGCGCGATCTATGCGGCACCTGGCGCGATCTGTTTTCCTTAGCTTCTCGAAACAATGGAAAATGGCCGAAGCTCGATGACCATGAATACCTATTAGTGATGTCCGTTGGATCCGGATCTCTGATATCGGATCCAGATTTCGGATATCGGATATCAGATCCGGATTTCGGATCCTTTCGCTGGATGCGTATTAAGACTAATTAGGACTTAAGAGGACTAGGCTATCACTTAATAAAAGCTTTTATAAACTGCTTTCAGAAAAAGTTTGCATATACACAATTTCCTGTCTAGGACCCGATTTTCGGATCTCGGATCTCGGACATAGGTCCGAAAAAAAGATCCGGATATCCGGATCTTGACATCACTAATATCTATAGACCGTGGTTTTAAGCCAATAAAAAGTCAACAATCGAATGCCACGAGCACTATCTCATGTTGCGCATTCATTAATTTCTTTGGAAAGCGTTGTTGGGCTACAACCAATAGCAGTTAGGCCAAAGTTGGGATTGGTCGCAGTATAGCTACCTTCCAATGCACTTCACAAAGACATTTGAATGTTCAACATGCAAATCAGGAAATTACCAAAAATTACAATAAGGAAAAGCAAATAAAAGGCATGTGTCAGTATAAATAAGACAAGCTACACTGTTTTTAAGATAGGATTTGAATGTGCCCTAATTTGCATATTTGGGAAGATGTAAAGTGCACCATGGGATAGGTCACCCACATCTACGAGCGAAAATAAGCTTAAAGCATTGTTCTATGAGCGTGATGTTTTGGCATTGGGGATTAAATTCATTGTTGTTATGCTCTTCTATAGTGAGTGTAGAATAACTCAAATGGCAGAGTATTATTGGTTTCCTAATAAAAATGCTGAATTTCTTAATACAAATTTAATTACTTAATTAATATTGGCCTACTGAAATTGATCTACTATTTAAAAATTGAGTGCATACTTATACAGATTTTCCCACTCTCGCATTCTTGTTAGCAAAGCAAACCTCTGTACTTCCTTTCCTTCCTCCCTTCTTTCTTTGTGGAGGGTAAAAATAGGCGTTCTAGACACGTCTATCACAGAGGGGTCGTTAAGTTCAGGTGCCCTTTCCAATCATTTGAATTGGAAGTGACGGTGCAAGCTAGGAAGGCACATTCCTTCGGCGGTTTCGGGCTGGGGGCTGGCTTGAACGAAGGAAGGCTCACATGCAAAACAATGACTTCCACACTCGTCGCTTTTGAGAAGAAAAAAAATGAAACTTTTTTTTTTTATATTTTTTTTTATTCCAAATCCCTCCTTAACAACTGACGATAATTGATTGTGCGAGGGATTTGTATTTCTAAGTGGCGACGCAGGTTGAGAGGATGTTTGTTTCCTGACAACGTGGTTTCCTAATGAATATGTAATGCTAAGTGATTTATTACTTTTAATTATAAATAATTTTTTTTATTATTTAAACAAGGTTTAGTCTGGATTTGGTATTCGAATGCGCTTGCTTACAGTCTTCTGGTCACGTGGTTTTTATAATGATATTTATTGGAGAATGTAATCGTATATCTTAAACCGAATAAATGTATCCGTGTAATATAGGACAAGTCTAAATGATTGAACTTAAAAGTAAACTTAAGGAAGTACGCTATATAGCAAATGTAAAACTCGTACAATGCAAATTTTTTACCAGGGATAATGTTTTTCAAAATAGCGACATCGCGATAGAAGAAAGCATGGGTGGAATTTTCAAAAAGGCATCCAGAATCACTACCCAACGATATTTCAAGACTTATTTGGATAAATTAATTTCAAGAGACGGGCTACCTAATCAAATCAAAAAGTACTGATCGATCATTATACAGGGTGTTTTTGAATTGAGTACAGATTTTTTGGGAGATGATAGAAGAAGTCCTTAGAAGTATTTTTTGTCATATGAACATGGGGTCCCCGCAGCTCCGTTTACTTACAATACTGCATTGAACAATCAAATGACGCAGGGACGCAGTGTGCGTTCGTAGGCCTAAATTATTTTATATTTAGCAATTAACACAAGCAATCTACTATATGACTTTTACTTGAATTGTTCGAAATGACCGCCATTTGCTTCATAGCACAATTCGCAACGCCTTATGATGGATTACGCGTGGAAACAACACGAGCCGCCAATTCTTCTTCGGTATCTACGGGTTCGGAGTACACCATTGATTTTATGCTTCCCCATAAAAAAAAATCCACCGGTGTGAGATCTGGCGATCTCGGTGGCCAAGCAACTGGTCCGCCACGACCAATCCAACGACCAGGATATGTCTCATTTAGGTAATCTCTAACTGCTCTTGTGTAATGCCAAGGTGCGCCGTCCTGTTGAAACCACATCAAATGTCTGCTCATTAGTGGAACATCTTCAAGAAGACCAGGGAGTTCCTTCTTCAGGAAACCAAGGTATGTTTGCCCGTTAAGACGGCATGGTAGGAGATATGGAACAATCAGGACATTGTGAATCATGCCAGCCCAATTATTCAACGAAAAACGATGCTGAAAACTGTTAACATGTGTTGCACATGGGTTGACACGAGACCACAGATGACTATTGTAGCTATTGAACATTTCCTCTCGCGTCCCGGTGTCATTTGATTGTTCAAAATTACTGCCTTTTACAGTAATTGTTCGAAATGACCTCCATTTGCTTCATACCACCGAGACACAGATGCATGTCTGCATAATCATTCCATGTAAAACGACTTATGCTGTTTGTTTACCTGTACACATGTAAAAAGTACATCAAGTGAACTTTTTAAATCAAATCTTTACCTACTGCTTTCCCAGAATGCGATTAGTTCATTTACATATGGACTGATCGTATTTTACAAAGGGGTTGGATACCATGAAATCTCCTTGACGAAGTTTGTCCTAAGACTTTTCAACAAACAAGCACGTGCACCTTGCAATTTCTTTGCAAACAATTACTTTAAAAGTTCTTACAGTAGATTGCTTGTGTTAATTGTTAAAAATAAAATAATCTAGGCCTACCAACGCACACAGCGTCCCGGTGTCATTTGATTGTTCAATGCAGTATTGGAAGTAAACGGAGCTGCGGGGACCCCATGTTCATATGACAAAAAATACTTCTAAGGACCTTTCTATCATCTCCCAAAAAATCTGTACTCAATTCAAAAACATCCTGTATGTCCTCAAAAATTGTTAAAAAAAACAACAAAAAAACAAAACAATATTCGAGTATATTCCTACGGAAAGTGCCGGAAAGACTCTGGAGGTGCGGATTTTTGTTTCTTTCAAAATAAACCACGAAAACGAAAAAAAATGAGCACACATATTAATACAAGGACTCCATTGTTAAAGCGGTGTATTAATGCGCTTAACGGAACTTCTTTCTTCCACTACTCACAGCAATAAGCACGAATCCAATTTTCTAAACAAACTTAGTTTTTAAAAATAGATTATTACAGTAATTACGCTAATTGCCATCCAATAATAAATGTGTAGAGTAATTAATAACCATTTTCTTAAATTATTTCATTTTATTAAATAATTCGGTAATCAAACACGAGTGCAACGTCGAGTAATACGTTGCGTTGGTGAAGGGGTATGAATCGCGGTGCTTTATAATTTTAAATAAAAATAGTATTCATGGATGCCTACCTCATCTTATAAATTATTTCGAGACGAATAATTGTACAGCAAAATTAAGGTTTTATGCTTAATAACAGTGCTCTAACTGCAATTCTTTGACGATCGCCGCTAACAAGTTTGCTTCCCCTCTTTCCGCCATGTTTTTTGAACTCTGCGCACTTCCGGGGCGCTTCACTGCCGCGCAACGCTATCGCTCCCATGGTGTGCTTGCGCGCAAAAAAAAGGCTATCTGGGGTTCCCTTGTGAGTGCAGTCTTGGTGAAGCAGTTTTTTTCTTTTGGGTACCAATCATTTTGATTTACTCTTCGATTAAAAAAATTTCACTGATACATCAGATTCGCTAATTTCACTGAAGAAAGTTCGCCAAATCGGGAGACAATTTGAGAAGGTTACCAACATTTCCATTCGTCAAGGAACAGCTTGCAAAGAGCAACGGCGACAAAATTCATAAGGAAAGGATTCCCTCCGGATCCAACAATGCATACGAAGCGTCTGATCTCATCCGTCCATACATCCAATGTTACAGAAGACTAAAGATATCTGTTCTTGACTGGCCATCAATGAGTCCTAAACCAGAACCCAATTGAGAAAGTGTGGGGGATGCGTTCTCGGGAAGTTTATGCCAATGGACGTCAATATTCGTCAATCAATGAAACTAAAGATGATAAACCAAGTATGCTTGGTACAATTTAGATCCTAAAAATGTTACAAACTTTGATTCTTTCTATGGAAAATCGTATATTTGATGTTTGGAAAATTAGATCCAGTTCTCATTCATTAATTCTCATATTCTAAATCATTAATTATTCGTTTTATTTATTCAAGACATCTCGTTTCGAGTTGTTTGATGTATTACTTACTATAGCTTAGCATTGAAAATTTCTAGGGGGTGTCATAAAGGTACCATCAGAGCGCGTGCCATTGTACCGATTGCGAACATCTTTGTAATGAGTCGTGCTATAAACCATATTTATAGATTGACGAAAAAAAAATTTTGAAAATCTCTCATAGGCTTTAGTTATGCACAAAATGAAATTGTATAGCTTAGCTTATTAGTTTTATGCTTGAAGATTTGATTTCACGTTAAGGGGGTTTCATTTTCAGTTCGCGCAGCAGGCATTTGAACAAAAATAGGAATTCCTAAAGTCGAAGAATTTTGGGGGTCGCTGAACGTGAAATGGCAATGCATCATATATATTTCTTTTGAAATGAATTGCTCGTCATGGGGGTCTTGTGTTCGAGTCCCTCTTTTTTTTTCCCATATCAGCCACTGAAATGCTGCTTTCTTTCAAGTATGTGACGCGCATACCGGCTCGCCACCGGCGTTTGTTTGCTTGTTCCGAAGTCACAGCTGGAGAGGCGAGTTGGCGCGGAGCGAAATGCATTGTGGGTGATTGGCGTTCCTGATTTATCAGTTTCCTCCCTCCGACAGCGTTTCTTTCTCACCTGATTCGTCCACGAGACTGGCCCTCCCCGTAACCAATCCATTACCCGAGGCGACGCCGTCGGAGGTTGCGAGGAGGATGCGGGCAGAAGCTGTTGGCGACTTCGTGGGACAACTCGCGTGGCTCTCGGGACGAAGGTGTCCCCCTTCTCGCGCTGCTCGCGCATTGGTAATGATATAGCAGGTCGTTAGGTGTTTTCAAAAGGGATAGTGGGGGGTAACTCTCTGTGCACAAGTTCGTTGAAGGTGTGTTTTCGAGGGCTTTGTTGCTATTGATCACTTTTAAATGCGAGCGGTTAGCGCTTTGTTGGCCTCAGTTTGTTTGCTCCTTATAGTTGATTTCCCAGTCTTCAGTTATAATCTGTGCTCATTTTCTTGGGTACTTGATAATTCATTTGCTCTGAATTTGGTTTGATCACGATTTATTACTGTTACGCATTTCTTTGTTTTGACAAGGCAATGTGGCCGTATATGTTTGCTTCTTTTTTTTTCTTCCTGTTTTCCACACAAAGTAATCACTAAAATTTTGGCCGACAACCAACTAACAGGTGGTGGGCCTGCGTTTCCTCCGCTCGAACTCAATTTTTTTTTTCATAAGAGAAGATATGTTGTAATTTCGCGAAAATAATTTCGCAAAAAACCCAGTCTTAAAAGTACGCAATATATTCTTTTGTAATCTATGTATCACATTCATCAGAAAAACGAAGGGACAAAATGTAATGATTATTATATCAAAACAAAAGGTAATAAATGTAAATACATGTTGTCTCAGAAATAAAGAATAACAAAAATTGTGTCGCAAAATAATGGAATAATTATACAAAATTTTTTTAAAAGGTTTAGTATTTTGTTGGAAAACCTCGGTGTTTCACTACTGACACACATCTATTAGGCATTAAAGAAATTAGCTGCTTGCATCTTTGAATTGTGATTTGGTCCCCTAAATGTTGAAGACTTTGTTTTAGGAGGGTTCTCAGTGTTTCGAATGAACATTTTCATATCCGCCCATACATTTTCGATAGGATTTAAGTCTGGCGAATGTTTTGGCCAGGACAAAACATCAATTCCAAAATTAGATAACCATGCTCTGGTAGATTTAAAGTTGTGGCAAGATGCTACAGGTATTGGACATTGAAACTGAAACACCTTCGCAAATAGCACTGGTTACCCCCAGGGCTGAATAGAACCTTCTGCTAGGTAATTAATCGTATGCATATCAATGAATCACGTGACAGAGGTCTTGGTAGTCACTCCAGTAGAAAAGTTCGATAGTAAGCTTCAAATTGTCTGTGCAGAGCGCTATAATGGGAGACATATCCGACTTCAAAAGAGGGCAGATTGTTGGGGCGCGTCTAGCAGGTGCATCTGTGTCCAAAACTGTCACACTTTGTGATGTCTCACGTGCTACAGTATCCAGGGTGATGTGTGCATATGAACAGGAAGGACGAACCACGTCCAGGAGGAGCAACTGCAGGGGAAAACGGAAGTTGTCGGAAAGAGACGTCAGGACATTGACCAGGATTGTTACACGAAAGCGGAAAACCACCACAGCAGAAATCACCGCAGAAATGAATACACACATCCAGGAACCAGTGTGCACGAAGACAATCCGTCGTTACCTGCATAATTCCAACATCCATGGCAGGGTTGCTATACCGAAGCCTTTCATCAGTAGTACAAATGCCTCCAAGCGGGTTCAGTGGTGCCGGACGCATAAAACCTGGACGTTGGATGACCTCAAACGCGTCATATTCTCGGATGAGTCCAGCTACACTGTCTTCCAAACAACAGGGAGGGTATTCGTCTGGAGGAGCCCCTCTGATGCCTACAACCCAGACTGCTTGGCAGCCACAGTCAAACACGGAGGTGGATCAGTAATGGTCTGGGGTGCAAACTGTGCAGGACCTCTACCGATCCTTCCCAAGACGTGTTGCTGCTGTGCTGGCTGCCCACGGTGCCCCAACACCTTATTAAATAAAGATTTTGGATTTCTACCAGGTGTTTCAGTTTCAATGTCCAATACCTGTAGGTCGTGTTGAAAAATAACATTGTCATTACCAAAATAATTTTCAATTGTTTCTAATATTCCTGTCTCAGGAATCGACTGATATGCTTCTGAGTTTATCTTTCCTTTAAGGAATAACACTTTTTTTGGCCCATGGACAGAAATGCATCCCAACGACTTGTTTCACACACCCTGGCAACGATGCTTCATCGTCTCTTCTCCACACATGATCATGTTGTCCAACAGGCACTACAAAATTTGCTTTCGGCACTCAAGGTAACACTTTGTAGGTGATGACCGATGGATCCTTGCCCAAGCAACACGTTTTGATCTCTGCTGTGGTGTCAACAAAAGTTTCTTCTTTGGAACTTCTGATGTAAACCCTGCTTCTAATAATCTTCTATGCTAACATTCACACCGTGATTATGCAAACAGTTGATAGCCACGAATTGTATCGAACCTTTTTTTTAAGTACGATCATTTTGAGTTGTATGTCATCACGCTTAGTTGTGCATCTTGGTCTCCCATTTTTTTTTTCTTTGCCGGGGTTACAGATCCATTTTTCTTGAATTTTGATACACTTCCTTGGCCAATATGCAATTCTGTTGCTACTTGCTGTTGTGTTTTTCCAGTTTTCCTGAGACTTACAATCAATTCCTTCTGAGAAACTGAGAGTTTTTTGGTCTGCCCATTGTAACGAAAAGAATCATGTAACGATTTATATGTCAAAGAAATATTGAATGCTTTATGATAAACATTCATGAACTCGTATCCCCTAATAAAATATACGAGTCTATGGTAATCAGAACACCCAATTTCTGAGATTATTTTATTATTCTGCGACTAATGATTTGTTATTCCATAATTATGAGACACGATTAATCACTTTAAATAACTAGAATTTTTCTAAAACAATAAATTTATTTCGCTACTTCCGTTTTTTTGGAAACTGTAGTAGATGTTTTTTAAAAAATGGTGTCAAGAAGTTATTTGCATATATTGCTGTGTACAATTTTATGAATAAACTAAGATCTAGCATATGAAATAGAATTATTCCATACTAGCGTTGTACTAGCGTATGTAATAAAGTTTGTACATAAACAATAAGCACAATCAAATGATATTAGGGAGCTTCCTTAAAGTGTGCTTTGACCTGTGAATTCTTTTTCTAAAAATAAAGAATTAGTTGTAGTGAATAAAGACGAATAAATTCGACAAGTACCCGAGCAATCTTTGTAAAAAAAAAAAAAAATATACTCTGTGCAACAAAATTTACGATTTCAATTGTTAGACATTGTTGCAAAGTAAAATTAACAATGTCTACAAATAAATAAAAAAAAATAATTGAAATTGGAAACTTAATTGGAGATGCCCAGTCAAACTTTCATTGGTCAGAGTATAAGTTAGTTTTATTAGTTCACTATATTTATTATTTATTTATTTATCTATTAAAAGATAATAATAAATTTCCAATCCGGGACCCATACGGCCACAGGGCCGTTTTTTTCCATGTACTGTACCCGGATGGAAAAAAACGAGAAAAAATACAAGTATAAAAACAAGAAGAATTATTAAACACAGAACAAGAAATACAAAGTAAAAAAAAATAATAATAAATAAACGAATCAGAAAACAAGAAATTAAGCCTCCCGAGGAAGGTATAGGAAAGTAGCGGAAGCTCTGAGTTCATCTATTTTTTTATTCCTTCATCTGCACTTTTGAACTCCCCACTTTTTAACTCCCCATTTAGAAAATACAGAGTGAATACAAAAGTCTGAACCCCCCTTTTATTTTTTGAATAGAAGCAGATATGTCAATTTTGATGAATCCATTAAATAGGAAGTTGTGGATGGCCTATCCGATGGTGCACTTTTCATCATCCCAAATATGCAAATTAGGACACATTCAAAATTTATCTCAAAAACCGGAAGGGATAGAGAAAAAAAACCCAATTGCAAACTTGTTCAGCATAAAAAAAAACAAACAAAACAAAAAAAATCATCCAAATCGGACCAACCAATCACCCACAATCACGTGCTGAACTGTTTGTAGCTTACACAAGGAAAACTGAATGTTGATATTTCCACCATGTTAAGCATGCAAATCAAAAAATTAACAAAAATTACCATACTCACATTCACTTTGATGCGGAAAAGCAAATAAAAGGCATGTTTCAGCACACAGAAAACAGAACAATTCCAGGATGGCAAGCTACACTGTTCCGGTAATGGTCAACATGATCTTCTGCTTGTGGGTGATTGGTTGGTCCGATTTGGATGATTTTTTTTTTGCTTTGTTTGTTTTTTTATGCTGAACAAGTTTGCAATTGAGTTTTTTTCTCTATCTCTTACGGTTTTTGAGATAAATTTTGAATGTGTCTTAATTTGCATATTTGGGATGATGAAAAGTGCACCATGGGATAGGCCACCCACAACTTCCTATTCATTGGATTCGTCATAATTGACATATCTGCTTCGGTTCAAAAAATAAAAGGGGGGTTCAGACTTTTATATTCACCCTGTATAAAAGAATCCTATTTTCGTTCCTTTCTCATCATTTTCGATCGAATGATATATCACTCGATCAATTCGGTTGTAGCTTACTATGGGCATCTGCACCTTCACCATTTAGTTTGGTTTTGATTGGCCCACTGAGGGTTCGGAGTTTCGGGGGTGGAAATTAGAGGGGACCACAAGGTCTACGCGTATTTATGCATATAAAGAAGTGAAGTTCTGTATGCAGATTCCTCTGAGGAAGATCAGCATTATTGTAAAGTTTGGGCAAAATTGTCCCAATAGAGTCGGAGCTGTGGGGGTGGCAATCACTTGGTCTTAAGAAATTTATGCCAACATATAGGGTGTGATAGATCATTCGATCGAAAATGATGAGAAAGGAAAGAAGATAGGGTTCTTTTATATTTTCTAAATACAAGGTTCGAAAGATTTAATTTTTGATTTAAAAAATAGGCGGTTAAAAAGTGCAGATGAAGGAATAAAAAAAATAGATGAGCTCAGGACTTCCGCTACTTTCTTATACCTTCCTCGGGGGGCTTAATTTCTTGTTTAATAATAGTACAGAGGCATCCATCCAGGGCCAGTATAAGCAGGGGCCGACGAGGTAGTTCCCTGGATGAAGACAAAGCAATGGTTATACAAAAATAATAGAAATAATAGATTAAAGTAGTACAAAATAAGAACCATGTATGAAAATGATTTTTTGGGGGAATGTTGGGTAAGTAATTTAAAGTGGATAGAGTTGGGGAGGATCGAATTTCAAGTGTTAAACTGGACCATAGTCTAATTCCAGCAGTAAGAATTCTACACTTTTGAGCTGGTAGGAATGTTTAATCTTAGGGTTCGCTAAAGAGTTCTTATTATGTAAATTACAATACTCATTTCCAAAAAAGTTGGGACAGTGCAACATATAAGAACTCCAACACATTTGTTTGGATTATTGTATTGCCGTTTATTTCAACGCATTACA
>JAHWFO010110657.1:217776-249406 GCA_023313115.1 Rhysida immarginata | reverse complement strand
TCATCATTCTAGATTATTCCCGAACAATTCGGAAGGTTCCACTACTACAACGTATGTCCCTACTATTTTGGAACGTGTTGCAACACCCCCATTCAAAATGAACGTCCCGGCCACGATACAAAATATTTTGGTGCACACAGTAGATTTATGGCATTTCATAAACGTATCTGCTATTTTGTATTCGCGAGAAAGTTTTGTTACATCATCCCTTTTTGTTTTTTCTATAGATTTTGCACTGTCCCAACTTTTTTGGAAATGAGTATTGTAATTTCTAAAAATAGATTACTAAATAGACGTCCGTCTTCGTAAAAATCTTATAATTATTTATAATGGTAATGATTACTTATACAAGCACATTTTCTTAATGAATATTAAAACGCCTAATAGGCCTAAGGTGGTCATTTATAATAGATTTATGGACATGTTTACAATAAAAATACACACACATTTTAGTCGTAAACCAGATTTAAAACTTAATAACGAGCCCAATGCCTCATAAAACTTCAAGTGGTCACATTCAGTTTTGTCCCAATGATCATTTTCTCAGTCACAGGGAGACTCCAAGTATTCAGACTTAACGATTTTGATTAAAAAAAAATATCGTATAGCTTTCACCAAATTAAACACCCATGTGAAGCCATTTAACGCACTTGTCAAAATTTTCCAGGTACAGGTTCAAATCCCATCTTCGATAATTTTTTTTTTCTCTTTCATAAATTTTTAATATGTATAGGAATGTGTTTTTGAATTGAGTACAGATTTTTTGGGAGATGATAGAAGAGGTCCTTAGAAGTATTTTTTTTTTCATATGAACTTGAGGTCCCCGCAGCTCCGTTTACTTCCAATACTGCATTGAACAATCAAATGACACCGGGACGCAGTGTGCGTTGGTAGGCCTAGATTATTTTATTTTTAACAATTACCACAAGCAATCTACTGTATGACTTTTAAAGTAATTGTCCTAAATGACCGCCATTTGCTCCATAGCACAATTCGCAACGCCTTATCATGGATTGATGTACGCGTGGAAACACGGTCGCTGATGTCAGCTGCTGGCGCGACAACACGAGCCGCCAATTCTTCTTCGGTATCTACGGGTTCGGAGTACACCATTGATTTTATGCTTCCCCATAAAAAAAATCCATCGGTGTGAGATCTGGCAATCTCGGTGGCCAAGCAACTGGTCCGCCACGACCAATCCAACGACCAGGATATGTCTCATTTAGGTAATCTCTAAGTGCTCTTGTGTAATGCCAAGGTGCGCCGTCCTGTTGAAACCACATCAAATGTGTGGTCATTAGTGGAACATGTTCAAGAAGACCAGGGAGCTCCTCCTTCAGGAAACCAAGGTATGTTTGCCCGTTAAGACGGCATGTTAGGAGATATGGCCCAATCAGGACATTGTGAATCATGCCAGCCCAAATATTCAACGAAAAACGATGCTGAAAACTGTTAACATGTGTTGCGCTTGGGTTGACATGAGACCACAGATGACTATTGTAGCTATTGTTCAATGCAGTATTGTAAGTAAACGGAGCTGCGGGGACCCCATGTTCATATGACAAAAAATACTTCTAAGAACCTCTTCTATCATCTCCCAAAAATCTGTACTCAATTCAAAAACACCTTCTATTTTCCGATTTTCCAACTTGCTACCATCATTTATTTTTTTTATAAAATGCATATAAAAATTATTATAATCAAACATAATCTAAAATTTCCGATTTGCTAAGGTTTTTTCCTCATAAATTGAAAGGTTGTTACAAGTTACATTTATTTCCTTTTTAAAATAAAAAAAAAACACAAAAAAGTTATAATTGACTAGATTGATTAAGTTTTATAAAGTAGGGAGCATAGAAATTGGCAAGAACCAAAACAAGCGTTTTAATATAAGGAAACATGGTATCCATAGAAATAAGATATCGTTATGTACCGGCAACATTTGATAATAATGTTTGCCACAAAAACATTTCTTGATCTTCCCTCCTTGTTTTTGCAAGCACTCCTACAATCTGCCGGTCATGCCATCGTAAAACAACTCCAACAGATCAAACGACATATTGTCCCACATTTCTTCTACCAGACGTTTCCAGTCATTGAAATCTGTTGGGCCATGTTTGGCAAGAGCACATTTACTAAGTCCCCACCAGTTTTCGATCGGGTTCAAGTCCGGGGAGTTTCGGGACCACGACCTTTCAGCCTTGCGTTCGATGTCTTCTCCTGAATCCAATTTCTTCATTATTCCGTAACATGTTCTCAAAGGTATACCTGACCTTTCACAGGCCTCTTGTCTATTTCTCACCGCTAAAAAACTCGGAGTCTGTTTCTATTCTGTTACTCCATTGCTCATATTATCCGTAAATTAACTATGCAACAACCTTGCAATTTATGTTTACAAACCTAGCGCCAATAAACTTCGGACACCAAGTAATTTGGCTAAAAACACAGTGAAAAGTGCATACAGAGGATTGCAGGCTAATGAAAATAGATTTACTCAGTGTACATGGAACAATATCAACATCGATTTAGAATCGATTTAATGGTGTGAAATAACTTATTCAAATTTATGTAAAATTGCGTTGTCAACAGGTTTCAGAGAACTTCCTACACAAGGGGTCGCCAGCATAAAGAACTTTCCTGAAGGCTGTAGAAACGCCCAGAATGCTTTGCATCAGGCTTTAAAAGCACCGTCCATGCGACAGAGCACGGTAATCGTGTTGTTTTGAACCATGGGACGTGGTAAGCCAGTAGAAACGTGTATACAGCAGTTCCAGAATAACAAATCCCAGCGAGCTATTGCCCATGAATTATCAGTTGCACTCTCTCTCTACTGTTAATGGGATCATCAAGCGTTTCAGAGAAATCGGGAAAACAGAACCAGGGACTGCACCAGGCAAGCAGCGATTATTGAATGTTAGGGACCTACGAGTATTTCGACGTTACATTGTGAAAAACAGGCATGCTCCCATAAGTGAAATGACTGTTTGGGCTCGAGAATATTTTCATATACCCATATCCGAAAGCACAGTCCGCCGTTACATCAGAAGATGCAACTATTACTTATACGCTACAAAGAGGAAGCCATTTATGAGCACTGTAGCTAAGCGTCGCTGGGTAGCATGAGCCAGAACCCATCTAAAGTGGACCCTTGCTCAATGGAATAGTGTTCTGTGGACCGACGAGTCCACCTTTGCAGTGATGTATGCAACAACGGTCGAAAGGTGCTAAGGACCAAGCACGAAAATAAACATCCCGACTGTTACCAGAGGAAAGTTCAGAAGCCTGCATCGCTGATGGTGTGGGGCTGCATAAGTGCAGCCGGGACAAGATCGCTTCACTTTTGCGAGGACACTATTAACTCTGCTGCCTATATAAACATTCTTCAACAGCATCTGCGTCCATCCCGCCAAAAGTTTTTCAATATAAGACCAAGTATCTTTCAGCAGGACAACGCGAAGCCTCATGCTGCTGGAACACCAAGGCTTGGCTACGACAGCAGCGTTTCAGAGTGCTTGACTGGCCTGCCTGCAGCCCAGATCTGTCACCCATTGAAAATGTATGGCACATTTTAAAGCGAAAAGTCAGACAGCGGAAGCCTCGAACACTGCAGCAGTTGCGGGCGTGTATTTGCGAAGAGTGGGACAGAATTCCAGTAGAAACAACGCAGAAGTTAGTGTCCAGCATGCCTCAACGGAAAAGTGACGCCACTCAGTGGTAATGTGCAATAAACGGTACGGTGTAGGAAGTTCATTGCAACGTGTTGGAAACGGAACATTACAAAAAGTCGCCTGTTTAATTTTTATGTTAAAATGCTATATGATAGTTGTACTAAAGCTCTGTGCACTCAATAAATTAATTTTCATTTGCTTACAATTAGTTTCGTTGTACTCATCCAAAATTCTTTAGGTGTCCGAAGTTCATTGACGCTAGGGTTGTAAATTACTTAAATTCCAAAATATTTTCCTTATACATGAATTAATAATATATTACCAAATGTATGCAAGAAATAAATGAATGAATGAACGCATAATATTATTATGATAACTTAATTTCATATTCTTTCTTTTTTCCCACAGGTAAGAAAACGTTTTTTACGATGAGTGAAAGTGGATTGGGTGAAAATGTTACTTTTGTAAAATGGTTATACAGTAGAAGATCTTCTATCCAGTATTTTTCGATCAAACAAAATTGGCAGATTTCAACCTAATATGTAATCTAATGCATGGTAAGAAAAGAATGCGTTTATATTGTCTTTATTTTTATAGTTTTCTTGAAGTCATATTCATAATATTACACACATCAGTCATTCATTTTAATTTCATAAAAATTAAAAAAACATGAAAAAAATAGGAAAAGTTGCACAATTAAAATCTATCTATATAAAGAAGGATGTTTGTGGGTGGGTTTGTTTGTTGGTTTGTCTTTTATACAAAGCTACAGTTTTATTCCGATCTTGAAGAAATTTTGCATGCTTGACCTTCAAAGCATGAGGAAGGTCGCTGTCTACCTCAGATTTCGGAAAAATAATAATTATCGATAAAAAATCGATATTCATGGTTATGGCATGGCATATTAATGAGAAATATCTCATGACCAACAATGCAAGGGAAAGTTTGTGCAACAATAGACCCATCGTGTTCGCATCAACAATGGTATCAACGCGCAATTCACCAATAACAATGAGCACAAAATGATAATGCAATGATAAAGCAACCCTTTCCAAGAATTATAACAATGAACATAAAATGATGATGCAATATGGATAAATTTCAATTTGTAACAATGCATAGAGTTCCTGTTATTCAGGCTTTTCTTAGAAAAGAGAGTTCTTAGTACTTAACAATTTCTTGAAAATCTTCAAAAATGATCAATAACTGGAGATAATGGAGAGTTAGCAGACTATTGAGAAAGAGTGGAAAGACGACAGAGGAAGCACTCCTTTAGCTCCGTCATGTATTGAGCAAATGGGAAGCAAGTAAATAGAAGAATCGGCGACCGCTAGACTGCACAAAGTGATGAATGGCCAAGTTTTGCTTCAACACATCGAGAGAAGAGTGGAAATTGCAACAATATCAAGTGTACATCTGAAGTAAGATTGCGTGAGGAAGAAATTATTTAGACTAGCAGTGGCATCCTTGGAGAGGTCCATCCATCGTGAGCCTTAGAAAAAAACACCCCGTTACAACGTACCTCGCTTTGACGTACATTTCAGAATAACGTACTAATTTTACATCCCCTTGGTTAAATTATCCCTTCAGTACAACGTACATCGTTCACATGTCTTGCACTGATTGGTCAATGCAACCCTTGCGAAAGTTGCAAATGGGCCAATGGGCTAATTAAGCCGAGTTCACATTTCATTGGTTGGTCAGTATAGCATATATATATACTGAAATCTCTGCATGCTACTCAGTCTAGCATGTTCGATTGTCAATTGTCGCATGCTACTCAGTCGGGATCCAATTTGTGCTGCAATTAGATTAGAGACCTTCACTCGACGGACGATTGCCCATCTTCAATACTTTAGTTTATTTTAATTTATGTTTGTTTAATTTATGTGCATGTAACAGGGTGACTAGCGATCGGGATAGGTACGGGAATGTAACCGGGAAAAGTCATGGAATTTTTTGTAAATGTGTTAGTCTGAGCGTCAATTCAACATTTCACTACAGATTGTATATGCTATAGTGTATTTGTATTGAATAAAATAAAATGCATTCATGTATTCTTATGTTTTTCTATGAGTATATGCATTTTTCACAAGCCCCCCCCCCCAGAGTTTAGGGTTAAGGATCACCTGAGATTATTTTAGTATTTGCCAGGTCCCTTAAAGTGCGTTGTAACGTGGTTTTACTGTATCACTAGAATAGTGCTTTCGTGCAGCCATGTTGACACTTTCGCAAATCGAAATTATTAAAAAAAGAAAATGGTTTGACCTTACCCCTCCTTTATGTATGCTTTTAAAAATAGAACAATCAAAGTTTGCATCGCAAAGAATGTTTTAAAGCAATGTTCCGTTACTTTTTTCCACAGTTTCTTAGGTTCGAATGTGTTTTCCCAGCAGGCACAAACTTTGGAATTTTTTTCTTAATTTCTACAACCCTAGCATCAATAAACTTCGGACACAAAGTAATTTGGCTAAAAACACAGTGAAAAGTGCATACAGAGGATTGCAGGCTAATGAAAATAGATTTACTGAGTAGATGGAACAATATCAACATCCATTTAGAATCGATTTAATGGTGTGAAATAATTTATTCAAAATTATGTAAAATAGCGTTGTCAACAGGTTTCAAAGAACTTCGTACACAAGGGGTCGCCAGCATATAGAACTTTCCTGAAGGCTGTACAAACGCCCAGAATGCTTTGCATCAGGCTTTAAAAGCACCTTCCAGGCAACAGATCACAGTATTCGTGTTTTGAACCATGGAACGTGGTAAGCCAGTAGAAACGTGTATACAGCAGTTCCAGAATAACAAATCCCAGCGAGCTATTGCCCATAAATTATCACTTCCACTCTCTCTCTCTACTGTTAATGGGATCATCAAGCGTTTCAGAGAAATCGGTAAGCAGCGATTATTGAATGTTAGGCACCTACGAGTATTTCGACGTTACATTGTGAAAAACAGGCATTCTCCCATAAGTGAAATGACTGTTTGGGCTCGAGAACATTTTCATATACCCATATCCGAAAGCACAGTCCGCCGTTACATCAGAAGATGCAACTATTACTTATACGCTACAAAGTGGAAGCCATTTATGAGCACTGTAACTAAGCGTCGCCGGGTAGCATGGGCCAGAACCCAGCTAAAGTGGACCCTTGCTCAATGGAATAGTGTTCTGTGGTCCGACGAGTCCACCTTTGCAGTGATGTATGCAACAACGGTCGAAAGGTGCTAAGGACCAAGCACGAAAATAATCATCCCGACTGTTACCAGAGGAAAGTTCAGAAGCCTGGATCGCTGATGGAGTAGGGCTGCATGAGTGCAGCCGGGACAGGATCGCTTCACTTTTGCGAGGGCACTATTAACTCCGCTGCCTGTATAAACATTCTTCAGCAGCATCTGCGTCCATCCCGCCTAAAGTTGTTCAATAGAAGACCAAGCATCTTTCAGCAGGACAACGCGAAGCCTCATGCTGCTCGGAACACCAAGGCTTGGCTACAACAGCAGCGTTTCAGGGTGCTTGACCAACACCTCCTAAAGAGGAAGCCTCTGCACGGAAATCGTCATACATTGTTACATCATCATAGTAGTGCAAATTCAGGGCTTATTATTGGTAGAAATACGGATAACAATACACTACTATGATGATGTAACAATGTATGATGTTTCCGTGCACAGGCTTTCTCTTTAGGAGGTGTTGGCTTGACTGGCCTGCCTGCAGCTCAGATCTGTCACCCATTGAAAATGTATGGCGCATTTTAAAGCGAAAAGTCAGACAGCGGAAGCCTCGAACACTGCAGCAGTTGCGGGCGTGTATTTCCGAAGAGTGGGACTGCAAGGTGTTGAAAACGGAACATTCCAAAAAGTCGCTTATTTAATTTTTATGTTAAAATGCTATATGACAGTTGTACTAAAGCTCTGTTCACTCAATGAAGTAATTTTCATTTGTTTACAATTAGTTTCGTTGTACTTATCCACAATTCTGTAGGTGTCCGAAGTTCATTGGCGCTAGGGTTGTACATTCAACAATCTCAACGTCTTTTTGCTCAGATTGTAGTTTTTGAAGAGCTACCTAATGTTTTTCCTAACCCCTATGCTGTTACACTGGATTCCGTTTTACGATGTTTATAAAGCATTGACCAGCGTGGGTACCTAAAATAGCCCTAGTGCTTTAAAATAAATATTGAAAGTGATATTCCCTTAGTCAACAGAAGTTACCTTGACAGCTCTTTAAATTAAGCAAATGAACCAAAATTTTAATTCATAGTCCATAGGGGTCCTGCAGTGAAGCCAGCGTTTGAACCCTGCATAGAAAAAGTTCGCTCAAAGTATCTCTTTCGTAACTTGTATCGAATTCCCTCGACCAAAAATGCCAACTGACCCCTAGTTCGCTATGGAAGTCATAAGTAAAAAGCATTTTTTTTTCCCTTTACCCTCACGACCCCTGGTGACACTGGCCGGTCTGTGTGTGTAAACAGTGTCACCTCGTGACGCCTAATTACAGAGGAACAATTCATTACTAAGCAGCGATGACCCCTCCTGTTATCGTTTACAATCCTCCCCACTCTTTTTCTTTATTTTTATTTTCTTCCCTTTCGAACAGGGTGGGGGTCTGTTGCTGCCGTTGCTGCGCCGCCGCCGCCGCCGCACTGGATCGCCTCGGGGCGAGAGTAAGAAGGGAGGGCGCACCAAAAAGCCGCCACCACCGGGAGTGTCGCTCCACACAGGACCTAAGTGCTACCCTCCTGTGGGGTCCGGGCCTTAATGATAGTCCAAAGTCGCGATATTAACGAGGTTCCTTTTGCCACAGAATTTGTCTCAGCCCATCGGTACCTCTTTCCACCGCTTTCCCCCCCTTTCACATCCAATGGAAGCGTCGTTAGTGCTTCGCAAAGGATGATGGTAGGTAATGAGCATTCCGAACTAGCCCCTGGTCTCTCTCTCTCTCTCTCGCTCGCTCTCTCTCGTGCATCTTGGATATAATCGGTTTGAGTTAGAGAGAGAGAGGGCCTTATAAATTACTGTCAATTAAACAAAAAGAGCTTGCTTGCCTTCACGTGCCTTGCGGCCATGCTTGTTTTGGCGAGAACGAAGAAGCGTCTGCGAGAAAGTTTTTGGGAAAGAAAAAAGGGGACGATAGAAAGAGTGAAGGAAAAAAGAAAGAAATAAAAGAACATCTCTACGTTTATATTCGAGTTAATCTTGTTCTTGGTGCAGGTTTAATTCAGTTATCGACAAATACTTAAGATAGGGGGAACGACACGATGTTGCTCCGTTAAGACCATTTTTTTGGGTGGGGGGGTGGCTTCGTCTACGTTGTTCTTTGTTGTTTCCCCATCTTCAATACTTGTTACTTATCGGTGAGGTATATGCCAAGAAAAAAGCAACACGTTAATTTGAGCTAACTGTACACGACCATTGTCACAGGCGTTTAAGCGTTTTCTTCTTTGCATACGAATTGGCTTTGTGGGAGTGGATATGATGAATAAAGACTGTTCCTAGTATGCTGGAGTTTGGCTCTATGTGCAGGTTGTGTACGTACAAAACTTATTTATCACAAAAGTAGGAAATGAGTCTTGCCTAGCGCTGCTTCTGAAATTGTAAACCAGGCCCATCTAATAGGTAAATAGACTCCCTCCTCTTCTGTCATTTCTCAAACTTTGTTGCCGCGGCTTTTGCTTTTTGAAGCTTTACCCACCTATGGGATTTTGATCCAATCGCAGAGCAATATGACAAGGAGCACCGTCCTCCATGCTTGATTGCAGTCGATACATGCTGAGCTCTTGTCTGGGTTTTCTCCACACCCTTAACCGACCACTGCAAGAAAGTTGAGCAAATGACGACTGCATCTCTCCCATGATAACAGCCCGGTCTGCACCTGACTCTACCGTTTTTTAGTGTTTTGAAGTTCCTGCAAACCATACTCTAAAATATAAGAAAAGCATGAATAAACCTGAAATGTGGGTCGTTTATTTACTTATTGGATGTCATTGTACTTCGATAGGCTCGACATACTGAATCCCAAACGCTAATTGTTTTGAACTGATATTCCTTATAAGGCATAAAATCCCTGAGAATGTCAGAAACCTGGTCGTGAAACCTTGCAATATCCGCTTAAGACCCGATACAATGAACAAAATCTATACACGGTTTTTATAGTTCAGGAGAAGTTAGCTTGCAATGAAGGGAAAAAGTAAAGACAGCGAGAAGGCCATGAAATATATGTCCTTTGCGTAGACACATTTCCAGAATTCTGTTATCATGGAGTACAGATTTTTTGAGAGATGATAGAAGAGGTCCTTAGAAGTATTTTTTGTCATATGAACATGAGGTCCCCGCAGCTCCATTTACTTACAATACTGCATTGAACAATCAAATGACACCGGGACGCGAGAGGGAATGTTCAATAGCTACAATAGTCATCTGTGGTCTCATGTCAACCCATGTGCAACACATGTTAACAGTTTTCAGCCTCGTTTTTCGTTGAATATCTCCTACCATGCCGTCTTAACGGGCAAACATACCTTGGTTTCCTGAAGGAGGAGCTCCCTGGTCTTCTTGAAGATGTTCCACTAATGACCAGACATTTGATGTGGTTTCAACAGGACGGCGCACCTTCGCATTACACAAGAGCAGTTAGAGATTACCTAAATGAGACATATCCTGCTCGTTGGATTGGTCGTGGCGGACCAGTTGCTTGGCCACCGAGATCGCCAGATCTCACACCGATGGATTTTTTTTTTATGGGGAAGCATATAATCAATGGTGTACTCCGAAGCCGTAGATACCGAAGAAGAATTGGCGGCTCGTGTTGTCGCGGCAGCAGGTGACATCAGCGACCGTGCAAATCAACTGTTTCCACATGGCGGTCATTTCGAACAATTACTTTAAAAATTATTAGAGTAGATTGCTTGTGTTAATTGTTAAAAATAAATTAATCTAGGCCTACCAACGCACACTGCGTCCCGGTGTCATTTGATTGATCAATGCAGTATTGGAAGTAAACGGAGCTGCGGGGACCCTATGTTCATATGACAAAAAATACTTCTAAGGACCTCTTCTATCATCTCCCAAAAATCTGTACTCAATTCAAAAACACCCTGTATATTCGTTCATGGCAAGTTGTTTAATGTTAGAGAGCGAGATGTTCATCCATCCATTATTGATATTGTTTACATTTAATAGAGTCACCATTGCTTTCATTTAAGAACTCAATATCTGAGCATGAAATAAGTGCAATACAAAATTTTTTCAAAGATTATTTTTTATGTAATTAAAGAAAAACCGACAATTTATCATTGGGACAATTTTGCACCTCCTCTTCAAAAAAATGTAATCAAGCTGGATTGTTCCATTAAAACATCAGGAACCACGTATTTTTACAATTTCTTAATCCAACAGTTTAATATGCTAAGTTCTGCATAACTGTCAACAATGAAGCCTATAGCCAAAGACACACGCAATAACATTGTTGCCCTTATTGATGAAGGGCTTTCTACAAGAGATATTCAGTCACGATTAGGAATTGGACGCACAACTGTGAGCAGAGTTCGTGCATCTTGCAGACCAAATAGCATAGAAGATGAAAGGAGGTCATCCACAAAAATTAACTGTAAATGATGAAAGAAAACCGATTCGGGTGATAACCAGTACGGATGCTGCAGATGCTGTCAAAGTGACCCAGCGATTTATTGCTGAATCTGGAGCAAGTGTCAGTTGCTCTACTGCACGTCGACATTTCAAAGCATCAGGATTAAAATCTGCAGTGAAAAAGAAAAAGCCTAAACTGACAAAGAAAGTCGTCTCCAGTTCACGAAAGGGGATCAACATTGAGCCCAGGATGACTGGAAAAGAGTTATATGGTCTGACGAAACAAAAATAAACCAATTAGGATCTGATGGTCGATCGCGAGTGTGGAAACGTCCAGGTTCAGGGTTAATAGAACGGGAAGTGAACGGAACTGTTAAATTTGGTGGTGGTAACCTGATGATTTGGGGTTGCATGATATTTACAGGAGCTAGTTTGATGACCGCTGCCATGTACTGCGACTTTCTGGATAACTATTTCATGGACAAGACAAACAAGAGATTATATTACAGCAAGAAGAGCGATCCCACACATCGAGCATGCCTTGCCACACAGTGGTTCCAAGATAAGGAAATTGATGTTCTGGAGTGGCCTGCACAATCTCCAGATCTCAATCCAGTAGAACATTCATGGGAACACCGTAAAAAACAAATGGCCAAATAGTCGACTGAGCCAAAAGGAATGCAAGAATTGTGGGAAAGAAACAAAGATGGAATGGGTAAATATTTCTGCCCAAACATGCATTAATTTAATTGACAGCATGCCTACACGTATTGCTGCTGCATTGCTAAATACAAATATTGTTTAATACAAATGAGTTCAATTCATAACACGGCATCAAAACTGTCCCAATGACAAACTGTCAGTTTTTCTTTAAATAATCTTTGAAAAAATTTTGTATTGCACTTATTTCATGCTCAGATATTGAATTCTTAAATGAAAGCACTGGTGACTCTATTGTATGTATACACTATCAATAATGGATGGGTGAACATCGAGCTCTCGAACATTGGGTCAGTTTTGGAAGTCACTGTATTACATACCATGACATTGAAAATTTCCAATAGTATCATTAAAATAAGCTCTTATCTTTTCATTACGAGATGTTTGATGTGCTACTTGCTATATTTGAGCATTGGAAATTTCGGAAGGTGTCATAATGATTACTGCTAGAGCTCGTGCCGGTGTATCGATTTCTTAGTACCATGTTAGTACTTAAAACGTTATTATTGCTTATAGCTCGTCGTTACGAGTCGTTTGATGTATTACTTACTACAGGGTGGTCCATAAGTCTGTCCCCCCCTTTTATTTTTTGAACCGAAGCAGATATGTCAATTTTGATGAATCCAATGAATAGGAAGTTGTGGCTGGCCTATCCCATGGTGCACTTTTCATCATCCCAAATATGCAAATTAGGACACATTCAAAATTTATCTCAAAAACCGTAAGGGATAGAGAAAAAAAACTAATTGCAAACTTGTTCAGCATAAAAAAACAAACAGAACAAAAAAAAATCATCCAAATCGGACCAACCAATCACCCACAATCACGTGGTAAACTGTTTGTAGCTTACTGCACAAGGAAAACTGAATGTTGATATTTCCACCATGTAAAGCATGCAAATCAAAAAATTAACATAAATTACCATACCCACATTTACTTTCATGCGGAAAAGCAAATAAAAGGCATGTTTCAGCACACAGAAGACTGTGATGGCAAGCTACACTGTTCCGGAAATGGTCAAAAGCTACACGTGATTGTGGGTGATTGGTTGGTCCGATTTGGATGATTTTTTTTTGTTTGTTTTTTTTATGCTGAACAAGTTTGCAATTGGGTTTTTTCTCTATCCCTTACGGTTTTTGAGATAAATTTTGAATGTGTCCTAATTTGCATATTTGGGATGATGAAAAGTGCACCATGGGATAGGCCACCCACAACTTCCTATTCATTGGTTTCATCAAAATTGACATATCTGCTTCGGTTCAAAAAATAAAAGGGGGGTACAGACTTATGGACCACCCTGTATATCTTTGCATTGAGAATTTCTAGGGGTATCATATTGGTACCATTAGAGCCCGTACCATTATTAATCGATTGGAGAAAAAAGATTTTGAAAATTTTTCATAGCGTTTGAGAGAATCGAGTTACAGACGGACAGACAAATAGTGAATATGATGGTATAAAATAAAGTAGTTACATATTTCAGAAATTTTTGAATAGAGTTTGAGTCAAATTCGACCATCTTCGAACTTATTAATTACATTATGGTACCATTAGAGTACGTGACATTGTATCGGTTTCGCGCATCTTCGTGCGCTGGACTATGTTTATAGCTTTGTGAAAGCAAAGCTTAATCACGTTCTACTTGCTCATAGCTTGTCGTTTAGAGTTGTTTGATGTATTACTTACTATATATTATCATTGAAAATTTGTAGGGGGGGGGGGTACTAGATTGGTACCATTAGGGCACGTGCGAATGCACCAATTTCAACCAAATTCGAAATTTTTTCATGCGATGAAGCATACCTATCGACTGACGAAAAAAGTTTTGAAAATCTTTTATACGCTTCGAGAAGATCGAGTTACAGACGGACGAACAAACAGATACCTTTTCCCCCACTAATAGCATAAAGCACGTTTCGATACTTAATAACATTTAAAAGCTCAGATCCAGGAAAACGACAAGCGTTGGTATGTAAATCACGTCGCATTACACACTCTTGCAAGCCACACTAGGAGAAATCTCCTTGTTATCATTGATTTTGCGTTCATTATGGACCACATTCGCCAAATTGATCTTGGCATTATCAAAGGCAGAAGACTGGAAGCAGAACAATCACAAAGTGTGATTTCCAGACTCTGGAGACGGTTCCAAGACATGGGAGGTGTTACACGCCGACTAGTGCAAGGTCGCCTAAGGGGTACAATCACTCAGCAGGAACAAGAGTTTCCAGACAAACAGTGTACAAGAGACTAAATGAACCAGGAACCATCGTGAGTGCGGTAAGCAAAGCAGCCACCAGGTGATCGTACGGAATAATCTGAAGTTTCGTGGAACCCTTATCTAAAGGGAGAACGTGGAATATCAACAATATCAAGGAAAAGGGCCTGTATGGTGGAGTTGGGATTATGGTTTCAGATGTGCCATGGGCGCTAATGCACGTCCCCAAAGAGCTCCTGGTGGAGAATTTTCTGGAGTAGCCAGAAGGATCTCCGGATATGAATCCAGTTGAGCATGCATGGAATTGCATCCCGTCAGCTTCCATCACCTTATACTCGTAAAATGACAGCACAGTGTGTCATAGAAGAAGTACGGGTTCGCCAACAAAACCTCGCCATGCTAAGCTTTGACCAGAAAAGGGCATTCGACAAGGTGATAACTGCACTGTATGTATGGCCATTGCTTCATCATCTGAATCGCCACCCCCCCACGTTCATCGTTTGAGTCATTTTTTGATATCCCGGGGTGGTCAAGTGACAGTGTTGGCATACATCTTCACTTTTCATCCAATTGAGCATGCGTGGAATGCATAGTGTTACGAATTGCATCCCGTCAGCTTCCATCATCTGAGCTCTTGAAGTGACCATATCCCATATTAGTACCATTTTCGCCATGTTTCCTACCTTTATGGCTACTAAACTTTAAAGAATGAATTAGAGCTCTATGTTCTTAATAAAGGCGCGTTACTTTATACAGAGTAGCCTTTAGTCACGTGAGCTTTCTATAAACTATGAAAATAAAAAAAAAATCAGGACTGGGTTCATTTTGAATATTTTTAAGTGACAAATATTTCATAGCTATATAAATTTAGCGCTCTAATTTACAAGAATGCGCGTATATTGTGGTTCCACGAGCGCAACCTAAGCTATTTATTTCACTCGCCGTTATATCACTTCGTGTTAACGAGGGGCCCGTCTGCTAGCTGGACTTGGCAGTCAGTCGCCTTCTTTCTTTTTTTCCTCCTCTTTCTTCATTGGATGATTACCTGTTGGCGAGGGCCTAAGTTGGCTGCCGTGACGTCAGAGCATCTCGCTCGGGCGCGTGAAATCGATGGAACTTAAATCGGTCGGAACAGACTGACTTCGTTATAGTAACGAATGTTCTTTTTTGTAGACTCCTTTTTGTTACGTCATCGAGGTCTTGTTCGGTGGTGTTGTTGTTGTTAGGTGAGGCAGCGCTTTCATTAGAAATGAAACCCGGTTTGCTTTAAATGATTCTTTTCCCTTTAATATCTGTTATAAGAGTGTCGGTATAAACAATAACAAGGTGGGGGGGGGGGGTGAACAGCACCCTTTCACCCGTCTCGTGTCATTCCACTGATCTATTGGAGTTATTGTATAAGCGCTGTCGATAATGTCGCTCATTGTGTTTTCCTTGGAGGGGAAGCTAGAAAAAAAAAAAAACCATTCAACAACTACTACTACTCCCACCTCTTTTTTTGTGTGACCCCCTCTTCAATACCCCCCGCTCCCCGTCGCCAGCGAATGGTCTCACCCACTCTCTCCTTCTCTCTATCTCTCCCTCCCGAGTCATAATGGGAGCTCTGTGATTGGCTGAGACCGGTTCATTACCCGCCCGGGGTCCGGGAAGACGGGGTGGTGTAGTAGTACGCCGGCGACGCGAGCTCAGTGACGAGGAAAAGCTCTCGCCGATCGGAGTTATCTGAGCCGTGCGTGCGTGTGCGGGTTTGTGCGCCGCGTGTTGGATGTTGTATACGTGTGTGTGTGTTTATTATTCCAATTGGCCTTCGAGGTATGGGATGATGACATTGAGGGCCCCTCACAAGGCCCCACGGGCGGAATGCCACCTCTGGGTTGTTATAACGCCGACACAATTCAGGTAAGAGACCGTTATATCTCTTTGTCGTGCATGTGTGTGTATGTAACAACATTGGAATAGTAGTAACTAGAATGATGATGATGATGAGCATGATGATGATGGAAACAGGTTTGCTTGCCTGTTTCAAGGCCGTGGTGCTCCTTCTCGTCGCTCAATTCTCACTCATCATTACTATGTAGCAAATCAGCGTGTAATCTTTCCCTGATAAGAGAGAGATACAGGTACCGATATTGAATAGAACGCATTGTGCGGATCGCAGCTCGCTTTCGTCGCCGGTGGAAGCTTGGCCGTGACCGTAACTTTGTAGCGCATTGTCGTCCTTTCCGCCGCCCTCTCCTCGCATTTCGCTTTGCGCTCTCTCTCTCTCTCTCTCTCTCTCTCTTTCGTTGTTGCTCTCTCTCTCTCTCACTCTCTCTCGCACAATCAGCCGCCACGTTTCTTTTCTTTTACCCGAAATGCCACAGCGCGAAATCCCCGTGTGCGTGCCTCGCAGGGGAGATCAAAGCCGGGACCATAAATTGGAAAACAAAAACTCATGACTCAGTTGTTACGAGAGATCACGGCCAAATGTATAGCTCACAAATTTCTTACCCCGAGCTGAGAGCTCGTTCGTTAATATGCAAATTAATTTATAATATGCATTTCTCCGCTACGAACATTCCTCACATGTTGCTTTCCGGGAACTCGAGTTTGATTTCCCTCTTAAGCTTATTTTATTGTTGTTATAAGTTGAGTGTATCTTTGTTATAAGGCAGTTGGACGGACGAGCATTGAACCGCTGCCGTAGCGATTGCTGGCTGTGAAGGTAAGAAACGTGGGGGAGAGAGAACCTAAGCAAAGAGGAGCAAGAGCATTTACACACTAGTGACTCCTAAAATATTATTATTAGAGAAATGGGGTTATTATCATATAAGCCTGCTTAGAAGTGTAGTTTGAGCTAAACAGAAGATAGTGCTGTCAGCTTTTCATAAATTCGAATTGTCACAACGTAGTCTTATGTCTTAAGCATTGGCTCCGCACACAAGGTTATTATCAACAGCTCAATGGAACGAGTGCAATCTGTTTTTGAGGTTAGAGTAATTTTGAAAGGCCTTTAATGGTTTTCATTTCATAGATGTATATCTTTGGGTGAACTGACTTTTGGATCACTCTTTTGTATCAATAGTCGACATAGAAAGTGGTTGTGATCATATTGTTTCACCAGTCAAGTCTGGGTTGACATTTTATGACTAGGAATACAGATTAGCTTATACTCTAGCAGATCGTTCTTCATTATACAGCTGATAGAGCTTTTCTCCGTTTTTGATCACTATTATGTTTGTTTTCCTAATTAGTTAAAGAAACCCGGTACCCTGTTGCCAACTGTGTTGGAATGAGTATGTGGTTTCGAAAATGAAAATGAAAGGCGACCTTACTTTCTTCTATGCGGCTCGGTTTTCCTCTTCTTGAATGGTTGTGGACGTACACGATCGCTTGTGTCTGTTTGCTCTGCAAATCCAACAATCTGAGTGCGGTTATTCGCTACATGATAATCTGTTGTTGCAATTCGCATTCTACTCTCGATGTCTTGAAGAAAAAACTTGAGCAGTCCCCGTTTCTTCTGTTGACTTGCTTGGATTTCTCAATATTCTCCTAACTCTCCATTATCTCCAGTTAGTGCTCATTTTTTTAAGATTTTCAAGAAAAATTAGTCTGTTTTTAGTTCTAATTATTAGTGCATCTGTCGTAATAACTTTCTTAAAATCGCGTTATAGCGAAAACGCGTGAAATAACAAGGAATACCAGTACAGTTGTTGAAATGGTATAAATTATGAACTCCAAGGGAAAGTTACGCCACCTATGCTGGCTGATTTTGATTTCTTGCTGATGCGAGTGCAGGTATTCGAAAAACTTAGGAGGTCAACTATATTATTTTAATTTCTTATAATTTATAAGGGACCTAACCTAAGCTCGAAAACTGTCAGATCCCAATTTTTCATTGGATTCAGTGTTGTTGGAGACTTTTATTCCGGCTTTTTCAAGGATTCATAAGACCACAACAAGAAACACTCCAACAGTGTTTCAGTGAGTGACTAAGGGCCAATTCACTATCTACGTACCTTCTCAATGGAATCTTTGGCATTGCACCTGTAGAGGATGTTTACATTAGAGATATAAATTACAGAGTATGTTTGCAAACTATACATGCAGTTCAGCGAACCGCTCCTTTTCGTACTTCATACGGTAGGTGGTTCCAAAACGTTACAGAGTTAAATGGAAAACGGCCATTCCGAAACGGACTATATGATTCAGTTATTTCAAATTTATCTAATCTTGTAGCATGCACATCACCGCCCATTTTTAAGTTTGACTTGAATTTGCAAATATTATTGTTCATACAAATTGAAGCAAAAGACATTTGAGTTTCTATGAGTTTTGGTTGCAATTGAGTTTATATGCGGAGCTAACGATAGTTGAGACTAAGTGTTAAAAAGTAATTGGGATGTCGTTGGCAGCATGTTTTAATAAAAGATATTGTCATTAACGTAACTGGCAATTGGTATTCCAAAAGGAGTGTGGTTTCCTGAAAGTGTTATTTATATATGATGTTTTATCCGCTTACAACAATGTCAGTGTATTGCTGTAAAAGACTCTGTTGAGAAGATTCGGTTGAGAATGTAGATAGTGACTGGCCCTGATTTTCATGAATGGACTCTTTCATTGATATCTAATTTGAAACTAGTTAATTTTTCAGAGAAAAGTGTCATATTCTTGTATTACCGGTACAACTGGTAAATCTGTTTTAAATCTTACTGAGATCTAATGCGTTTTCAGCCTGTGCAAATTTAACTTCGCGGAAATGGTAATTTTTATACAGGGTGTTTCTAAAGTCGCGCAATCCCCATTCAATGACTGCAGTTGCGCGGTTTTGTTGAAAATATTTGAATTGGCATTCTTCGTCCGTTAACTGCTCAAAAAAAAAATCCTCAAAAATAGCATTGTAGACATCGGAGTTCACAGTGTTCTCAAGGAAAATATCTTTATGAGCTAAAATGTTGATTGCGCGACTTAAGAAACTCCTTGTAGCTATTCCTTAAAAAAATAGATAAAATGAATCTTTTAAGTACATCTTAATGACCACTATCCATTAAAACCAGTGTTCTTGACGAAAGGAATTTGTTAAAAAAACTACCCCATAAGCGAATGCTAAGATTTTAAACTACCCTACCCCACAAAGGTTTCCTTTTTAATAAACGTTTTAATAATAATAATAATAATAATAATAATAATAATAATAATAATAACAAACCTAAACACTTCTCATATTGTATGGGAATTCCTCGCAGATTTTATATTTCCACCCCAACATAAATAACGTTCCCCTTTCCTTCATTTGAACCCCTTGGGCTTGACTCTCTCTAGGAGCCGCCTCTGGGATTTGGCTTCCGTACTTGATCTCAGTTTGGTTTTTCGAAAGTAACAAAATAATAATAAGAATAATAATAATTACAAATGCGTATCTATCCTCTAACAACAACCTGTCGTTCAGAATTTGCGTTTTGCGCTTAACGCAAAAAAAAATAACGCATAAAGCGGGAATGCAACTTGGATACACTTTTACGAGCATTCAAAATAATAGGTGGGTTTCGTTGATGTAATTGTTGATTTTCGTTTGACTACAGATTTTAGTAGTGTTTAGTGCAGTCATAGCTTCATTTGAAGAAGACGCTCTCTGTGCAGACTCAGTATTGTGGTCGTCAAATTTGAAAACTAATCGGAGACATCATTTATGAGAAAGACAGGCCCCTCAACAAACGAAAAATCACTGATTGGTAAAAATCACGGCCTTCTAGAAACTACCAGGCCTGAACATGACGTCAGTAGTAATGCATACCATCCAACTTGTACGATTTTGATGTAATTGTATGATTGTACGGACAGATTTATAAAAGTACGAATTTTGAAAATGGCTAACAAAAAAGTCTAAGACACTTTAAAAAATGTCGGGAAATAAAACAAAGTTCACTAGTGCTTTCTGAAAATTGCCACTGAATAATATACCTAATAATAATAAACCTATAGCATAGATCATAAATCGAATCAAAGTGGTAGCGGGTGTGTTCCTGTGCAGTTGCTTCTACGCTACTCCACTGTTGGAATGGTGTGACTATAGCTGTGGCAGTTGTTGTTCAGAGTATAACGGCATTATGTCGAGCAGCTGAGGCATGACTATAACTTTCCTTCATGTTGTTGTAATGTACTAAGACTTCTGTACAGGAGTTTCTGTACATCATAAGGAGACTTTATTGGGAATTCGCATTTCAGTTGTGTGTTGCAACGAACATGGGATAATATTGGATTATAGAGTACACCGATACGGCTTCATTCGTTTGGTGAACTCATTATTGACCAAAAACATGATTTCTATTCGAATTGGCTTGTTCAGTGATGATCTTAATGCGCCACTTTTTCACCTAGTGGCCAAAATTTGAACTAATTTATTTTATTGGAAAAATCGCTTCCCCATGGTTTATATAACGTATATTACAAGTTTCATCAAAATCCGATCAGCAGAATGGGCTCTAGGGGGTCTGGTTAGTGTAACTTAATTATTTTCAGGATTTATTTATGATTAGTAGCATATAACAAGCGATAACTCGAAAATGGATAGATATATAGGAAAACTGATTTCATTATCGTGTTAGTGAGGAAATTCCACCCCAGATCGACTGGTCACATGACCGGCTTTTCGCATGAATATAACATATAAATTGTTCCTGGTACATTTTTTGAGTAAACGTACGAATTTCATTCTCCATAGGTTGGCAGGTATGATGATGATGTAACAACGAGGCTAACGATAAAGACAGGCTCCGGCACTGAAAAGTCACCTGACCAAGATAGGTCTATTAACAATCCAATCTTCATTGTTTCCAACAAAGGATAAACACTAATTGTTAAAATACAAGATGGAAACAATGAAAGTTACATTGTTAATAGACCTATCTTGGTCAGGTGATTTTTCAGTGCCGGAGCCTGTCTTTCAAGTTAGCTTCGTGTAACAATGTATGACGTTTCAGTGGCGTTGGTAATAGTACCACAGTAGGATCCTTTTATCTTTTCCATGTTCAAGCGTGGTAGTTTCTAGAAGGCCGTGGTAAAAACCAAGATGGAAACAATAAAGATTACTTTCTGAACGCGACCGATGAGACAACAAGACCTGGGCCAAATTCCATTACATGAAACATCGATGCAAAATGTCGCGTATGACCTCAAAATGACGCATAATGCTAGGCTTGAGTATTGTTGGAGACAGGATTCAACAATACAAATGACGTTACATCACCTGACCAACAAACGGAAAAACACTTATTGTTAACATCCAAGATGGAGCCAATGAAGGTTGGATTGTTGCTATCTGCTTCCAGGCTTGACATCTAGCTAGCTTTGGCTTCTGAAGTCATAATTTTGTCATGGTCAGCGTATTCGCTACGATCAACTGCTATTGCAGCTAATTCATTTCTCACTGTATCTTCATACTCTGTCTCAAACGGTAAATTTTGCAGCTCTCTATGAAAAAAAGTGTACATATATACGAGAAAAATATCAACTGTGTTTTATAATTATTTGTTTGAGGTCTAGATTAAGAACTAATACAATCCTTGCTGAACAAATAGTTCGCGAACAGTTCAGTAAATTTTGTGCTGTATATTCATTCGGAAATATCGAGTTGTGTTTTCGGAATGCTGTTTGTAAATTCCAACATTTTCATACCGAAAAACGCTTTTGAAAGGCAGGAAGAAAAAAAAAATAACCGAACCACTTAACGATAACATTATGAATGGCAGCCTGTTAATTAAGTTGCATTGATTTTAATATACTGCCGTGTTTGAGTTCTTTCCCTTTTTTTTTTTTTTTTTGCTTCTTTTCTCTTTCTTTCTTTCAGTATTCCCTCCCTTTTCCTTTCCTATCCTCCCCGCCATTGCCATCGTCATCCACTGAACAACATTCACCGTTTATTAAAACCTATAAGGGGAGACGAGTTTTCCTCCCGACCATAACGCTTTATCGTTCATTTAACCTGTCGTGTCTGATTAGAACAAATGACGGGGAGTTTGCACTGGGCGACAAAACGGGGACCTAATGGGACAGGACGGAAGTCGCGACTTACAGGAACCCTATTCATACACGGGACCGTTTAGGCAAGTTGTAAAAATAGATTATTTTTTTTTAGGAGGAGGAAGAGGAATAAAAAGAGAGAGAGAGAAAGAGATAGTAAAGTGTTATCGATTGTATTGCTGAAATGGTGCGTGAGAAGGAATTGGAAGGCGTTGAGTTAAGGAAGGATTACTTACAGTAACGTAGAACTGTTATTTAGAGGAAATGATATTAAACGAAAGCTCAGTGAAGACTGCGGCTCTATGGAAATCTCGAGTCGCTTTCTTCTCGAATTGTGATATTATTATTATTAGTTGTAATAATTAATGACAAAAGCAGGAGAGGTTTCCTAGTCCTTTTAGATACATTATTCGGCGCTTTTTTTATATTACTCTCATTTCAAGTTCAAATACAGTAGCCCCGGAGATGGTGTATCCTTTGTTTTAGTGAAAGAAAAAAAAAAAACTCCTTAGGATTAATGTATAAGGGACGTCTCGGATAATAATGTGGAATTTATGTACCAAATGCTGCACCTTGTACCCCTCCATTAATTCACAAAGTGCCTTTCTAGAAGAAAACAGCAAAAAATTACTATTTTTTTCACATTCAATATTAAAGTACAATTATATTTTAATCAACACTTCTTTAATTAAAAGAAGACAAATAAATTAAAATAAATATTAGAAAACAATGAAAAAAAGTCACCCAATTGATAAAGTAAAAGTTGAAGGACGAAACATAAATGAAATACAGGAGTTGTGGAGAAACTCGGATGAAATACAGAAGAAACACAGGAGAAACGAAGATTTAGTGAAGAAATGTTCACGAACACAGGGAGGCACGCAGTTACAGATGAAGGTCTATGATGGAAGTTCGATGATTTGTAGCACGTAGATGAGTAACTTGAAATATTTTATAACGTTTTCGGGATTTTTTCCCATCTTCAGTAATAAAATTTTTTGAATGAATAGAAGATATAACAAGAAATTAAGCCTCCCGAGGAAGGGATAGGAAAGTAGCAGAAGCCCTGAGTTCATCTATTTTTTTATTTCTTCATCTGCACTTTTTAACCCCCCCATTTTTTTAATCAAAAATTGATTTTCTCGAACCTTGTATTTAGAAAATATAAAAGAACCCTATATTCTTTCCTTTCTCATTATTTTGGAGCGAATGATATATCACACCCTATAAGTTGCCATAAATTTCTAAACTTAGGAGTAGTGATAATTTATATATTATTTAAGATGAATAGTACCCCTTTAATTAAAATAGGACAAAATTAAAATAAATAATAAAAAAAACAATGAAAAAAGTCACCCGAGTGTTTCATCTGATCTTCGTCTCTTCTGTATATCTTCTGTGTTTCATCTAAGTTTCTTCACAAGTCCTGTGTTTCATTTATATTTCGTCCTTAAACTTTTACTCGGGTGACTTTTTTTCATTGTTTTTTTTCTTATTTATTTTAATTTTTTCCTATTTTAATTAAAAGAGTACTATTCATCTTAAATAAATTTCTAAAGACCAAGTGATTGCCACCCCGACAATTCTGACAATTCGGCCCAAACTTTACAGTGATGTTGATCTTTCTTAGAGGAATCTATATACCGAATTTCACTCCTTTATATGCATAAATACGTGTAGACCTTTTGGTCCCCTCTAACTTCTGCCCCCGAAACTCAGACCCCAGTGGGCCAATCAAAACCAAATAATAACTAAATAATGAAGATGTACATGCCCATAGTAAGCTACTTTCCGAATTTCGACCTTCTATCTCAAAAAATGCGAAAATTATGAAGGGGACGGACGGACGGACAGACGGACGGACATTGTGAAAACAATAAGTAGCTCCATTCTTCCGCTACTTAATAATAAAAATAAAACAATGTAATCTAATACAATTTGTGATATTATGATTATTTTGATTGTTGTGATCAGTATTGTTGAGTGCAAGGGAAATGATATTATATTTTTAGTAGTAATTTCCATTTATTATTAATTTCTATAGATGGTTTGGCTAATTTTTTTTCATTCGAAATAATGTTGATGGTTTCTTTTATTAGTCTTTTTTTTATATTAATAATAAATGGAAATTACTACTAAAAATATAATATCACTTCCCTTGCACTCAACAATACTGATCACAACAATCAAAATAATCATAATATCACACATTGTATTAGATTACATTGTTTTATTATTATTTTTATTATTATATCTTCCATTCATTCAAAAAACTTCATTACTGAAGATGGGAAAAAATCCCGAAAACGTTATAAAATATTTCAAGTTACTCATCTACGTGCTACGAATCATCGAACTTCCATCATAGACCTTCTTCATCTGTAACTGTGTGCCTCCCTGTGTTCGTGTAACATTTCTTCACTAGATCTTCGTTTCTTCTGTGTTTCTTCTGTATTTCATCCGAGGTTCTCCACAAGTCCTGTATTTCATTTATGTTTCGTCCTTCAACTTTTACTTTATCAATTGGGTGACATTGTTTTCTAATATTTATTTTAATATATTTGTCTTCTTTTAATTAAAGGAGTGTTATTTATCCTAATTAATATATATTAAAGTACAATAACTGTGATTTTTATTTGTCACCTTATTTTGCCTGTTCAACAGTTGATTAGGTGGTAGATTTATTTATTGAAATTCTGATATAATGTACCTCGTTATAGCGTACTAATTCTTTCAGTCCCTTCGAGTCCACTATAACGAGGTCTACTAGTAAATTAGATTATAAGTAAATTATTTTTGAATTGTTTTTTTAGATAAAACTTATTATATTTTAATACGGTGCAGTCTATTAAAGATTTAGGTGTTTTGGTTGATGCTCAGTGTTAATTTGTGAAATATGTTGTTTGGGTGGTTGCTAGTGCGCTTCAAAGAATCGGACTTATTGGGAGACTTAGGAAAAAGTTTTGTATTGTTGAAGTTATGGTTTATCTTTTTAAGATGCTTATTGACCCAATAATTCGATATAATTTTTTTATTATTATTATTTCAAGGTTCCACTTAGCACTTATGCTAAGGACTTGCTTCTTAGTATCACCGAGTGCGCACCGCGCACCTAGGGTGTTACTTTAGTTTTGGAAAACTATCAGATGATATATTATATGCTATAGTATTTTGCGTATTATGTGTGCAGTGCTCAGCACTGCTGTCTTCCTCTGATGCCCGAGGACGCGGGTTCGATCCCGGCCGAGGACGACGAAGATTTTTTCAGGGGGGAAATCCTGAGATCACGCACTTCCTTCGGAAGGGAAGTAAAGCCGTTGGTCCCGTGTAGTCGTTTGCCGGCTGCACGTTAAAAAAACCCTTACGAGGCAAAATTTGCGGCCCCTATAATGAGTATCTCTCAAAATTTGATGGACAACGACCTATTGAGAACATAGGAATACGGTCCATTGGGAAAGGCGAAACAGGAAAATGGATTTTCTGGAGTTAAAGGAATAGTGTCCATCAACTGTACCATGATGGGACATATATATAACCACAATATTATTTATTTAATAATTTAATATTCAAGATTAATACGTTTCTTAAATAAAAAAAAAATTAATGTGAATTATTTTTGCTTTTATTTATTTATTTTTTTTTTATTTATTTTGTTGTCGATCTTTGGAGTTAAATATACAGAAAAGATTGCCTACTTTTCTGCTCATTTAAAATAACCGAGTATAAGTTACGATTTTAATATGCATCCTTTTAAAACACACATATCAGATTTACAGTTAAAGCAAAATAGTATTCCTTAGATGACTTGGTAATTACTAGATAACTAAAATGATAAGCAATGAATTCAAATAACATGCTTAAGCAATAACAGCTTTCTTGTGCAATTTCTCCAATAATTTATTTTTTTAAAATAAAATTCAATTTAAAATAATATTGGTTTCAGACAGGCATGGAGAGAAATTAATTTCGACAATTTCTTTCAGGTAATTTCAAAATCAATATTACAAAATCAATATTTACAAAAGTGCGGGTTACACCTTGATCATTCATATACTGAAATAACAAATATCTATCTATTCAGCTGTTTCGCAACGTCCATTTATTTATTTATTTATTTATTTATTTATTTATTTATTTTTTATGTAACTCCCAACAGAGTACAGAAAGGTTACAATATATCAACAGATATTATTGATCTAAAGAGTTTAAATGATTAATTTTAAATTTAAATGTGGTTAGTCTCCTTTTAATGGGGAAATCGTAAAATTAATAAAAACAAAAAAATAAATAAAGTCACCAATCTTGAAAAACGATGAAGAAACTTGTGAGATGGAAGCAAACTTAAACGATGTAGTCTATTGAAGATGTTGTTGATAGTAGAAATAAACTTAGTCTATTGAGGATGTAGATGAAGTCTTGTGAAGATAGTAGAAAAAGATAATCTTGAAGGAAGTGTTGGTTTTGAAATACAGATGGACACTACAATAGAGATAAACAATGAATGGACACTACTTTTAAACAACAATTACCCTAGTATACAATAGCCAACAATCATAACCAACAATTACAACCAATGTAGCTTCATCATCTTTTCTTATCAATTGTTAAATTCTTATTTCAACTGTTTTCACCATTCCAAAATGTTTTATCCTACTGATGATGAGAAATATTCTCGAAAACGTTTTTTTATATAAATTTTATCCCAAATATTTGGATCACCCTCTTCAAAATTTCATCTGTATTTCAAAACCAACACTTCCTTCAAGATTATCGTTTTCTACTATCTTCACAAGACTTCATCTACATCCTCAATAGACTTAGTTTATTTCTACTATCAACAACATCTTCAATAGACTACATCGTTTAAGTTTTCTTCCATCTCACAAGTTTCTTCATCGTTTTTCAAGATTTGTGACTTTATTTTTTTGTTTTTATTAAATTTTAATTTTACGATTTTCCCCATTAAAAGGAGACTACCCACATTTAAATTTAAAATATCAACAGATACCTTATAAATATACTAAATTAATCCATAACTGTTCAAAGTATTTTAAAAAACCATATAATCAAATCACTGAATCACAGTTCAAAATTTGTACAATTTAAATTAAGAATTTAATTTTAAAATTAAAAATAAAAGCTAGAGAACAACTTTTCTGCTCATTTAAAATAAACGAGTATAAGTTATGATTTCAAAGGACTTACAATTAAAAAATAGTATTCTTAGATGACTTGGTAGTTCATTCCACATACAAATGTATTATATGGAAAAGACCGTATCAAATTTTGAGGTTATTTATGTAGGTGCTCCGTAATTAGGATCCTGTTTGAAAATATTGTATAATGTAATTTGTAGATCGCAATATACCAGCTAATTCACGCAACTCATAATATCTGACATCTTATACAGGGTGTTTTTGAATTGAGTACAGATTTTTTGGGAGATGATAGAAAAGGTCCTTAGAAGTATTTTTTGTCATATGAACATGGGGTCCCCGCAGCTCCGTTTACTTCCAATACTGCATTGAACAATCAAATGACACCGGGACGCAGTGTGCGTTGGTAGGCCTAGATTATTTTATTATTAACAATTAACACAAGCAATCTACTGTAATAACTTTTAAAGTAATTTCAAGGTGCACGTGCTTGTTTGTTGAAAAGTCTTAGGACAAACTTCGTCAAGGAGATTCCATGGTATCCAACCCCTTTGTAAAATACGATTAGTCCATTTGTAAATAAACTAATCGCATTCTGGGAAAGCAGTAGGTAAAGATTTGTTTTAAAAAGTCGTACAGTAGATTGCTTTTGTTAATTGTTAAAAATAAAATAATCTAAGCCTAACAACGCACACTGCGTCCCGGTGTCATTTGATTGTTCAATGCAGTATTGGAAGTAAACGGAGCTGCGGGGACCCCATGTTCATATGACAACAAATACTTCTAAGGACCTCTTCTATCATCTCCCAAAAAATCTGTACTCAATTCTAAAGCACCCTGTATATAAAACTGAGGCGTGTGTGGCTGGCATTCGGCTTTCTGATTGGTCTAGGATTTGAAACAATTGGTCTAATTTTAGAATAAATTGAGATGACATCAGTAAGTTCCAGCACTCGTATTTGTTGTTATTGGTATAAATAATTTTATTTCACTATAACTGTACAAGAGTCGGCTTATTTATTCTAAATGAAAAGCAGCACTAAGTATGTACATTATGAATGGTCTAATCTTCATTGTTTCCATCTTGGACTTCAGCAATCAGTATTTTTTCGTTTGTTGGAAGCAATAAAGGTTACATTGTTGCTTGCCTTAATGACTCACGTTTTAAGGGGGATAGTTATAAAAAGTAATAAATAAATAAATAAATAAAAATCATTATTTTTTATAAAAAATCTTTAGAGAGATGTAAGAAATTATTCTAAAACAAATAAGAGAATACAACTTCTTAAGCTTTTGGTGAAAAGTGAAGGTACTTTCCCTAATGAGCTAATAATTGGAGAAAATTTATTTTTCATGTTTTTTGTAATGCAGTACTTCCTTTAGAGAAGTTATAGATAATGTTTATCTAAACATATTAGAAAATTATAAAGATCTCAACTGATTGTGTGAGAGAGCAGTCCTTGCTGCTAAAACTGATACTGTCAATATAAACAACCACATTCAGGACATGATTCCACATTCTCTGACTGAAACCAACTCTATTGAAACGGTTACATGTTGATGAAGGATTGTTGTCGGGCTTAACAGAATGTCTCAACTCTCATATTCCATCTATGAAGTAATTTTAATGTAGACAGAAATAATTCAATATTCACAGCCTTTCTTTGATATTCTAAAATGTTAAGGATGCAATGTCAAATGTTCCTGGGCAAACCCAATTGGAGACAAAATTCCAGTGCGACCATTTTATAGAATTCTTTTCGTTTTTCCAAAGTGAATATACACGTCATTAAAGATTTTTTTTATGTGTTCTTATTTATATTCAAATTCAGATATTGCAAAATTTCATCAAACAAACAGCCCGAGCAACACCGGGTGTATCATCTAGTGATTAATAAAGTTCAATATGTCCAAAGTATTTAAATTTTGGATGAACGACTGATAGCTACTAAGACAAAAAGCCGTTCGGATCACATCATTGTATGCGACTTTAACTAGTGTTATTATTTATTGAATTATTTCTCTAAAATTTGAACATTAATTATTTCGTATTTATTATTTATTAATTACATTAACCTACATCATTTTTGCTAACTGGGACAAACCATTTTACCTTGATTATCAAATCATAAAAACATCGAGAAAAAAAAACAATATTGTTAATATTTCTTAATCTTCTTTAAAAGTCCACAATTTTCACGTTCTTGCACCGCCACTCGAATCACCATTATTCTCTGTGAACTATTCTGAATGTGTTCAACAATTTGATTAAATTTTAAAAGATGCTGTTGAATCTTCTATATATATATAAAGAAGGATGTTTGTTTGTTTGTAGGTTTGTTTGTTTGTTTTTTTATACAAATCTACAGTTTTATTCTGATCTTGATAAAATTTCGCATACATGACCTTCAAAGCATGAGGATTTGGTTTATGATAAAAAAAATCGATATTCATGGTTATGGCAGGGCATATTAATGAGAAATATCTCATGACCAACAATGCAAGACAAAGTTTTTGCAACAATAAGTGTCAATATGCAAGGATCAACAATATATGTCTCATGACCAACAATGCAAGGCATTTGTGCAATATAGAATTCAGTGCATAGAATTCCTGTTATTCAGGCTTTTCTTAGAAAAGAGAATTCTTAGGACTTAACAATTTCTTGAAAATCTTTAAAAATGATCAGTAACTGGAGATAATGGAGAGTTAGCAGACTATTGAGAAAGAGTGAAAGACGATAGAGGAAGCACTCCTTAAGCACCATGCTGTATTGAGCAAATGGTAAGCAAGTAAATAGAAGAATCGGCGACCGCTAGACTACACAAAGTGATGAATGGCAAATTTTTGCTTCAAAACATCGAAAGAAGAAAAAAAAAATGCAGCAACATCAAGTGTACATCTACAGTAAGATTACGTGAGTAAAACGTTATTTAGACTAGAAGGCATCCTTAGAGAGGACCATCCATTGTGAGCCTTTAAAATTTTTTTTTCGTTAAATCAAGTCCCGATATATCACCTAGAATGGATTTTTTCAGTGAAGAGGTAAATTTCCTGTCTTTCGGATTTTTCTTAGAATGGATAGTCCCTTCACTCTATATTGTATTGATTGAGTTATTATTTAACAAATTTGGAGGTTTAATTTAGCTTTTTGAGGTGGTTCTGTTTACTTACAAGCGTAATTATTCCGGGCAACGCCGGGTCCTCTGCTAGTTTATTATGTTAATCCATTAATTCTTCCAACAATGCAGAATAACGTTACATCCTGATTAATGGAAAATCCTTATAAAAATTAAAAATTAAATAAGAACAATCAAAACGTCATAATTGTTAAAACAAATAATAGAAACTAATTTAAATAAATCATTGTGAACAAATATCAAGCATCACTTGTTTTTCCTTATCAGTTTCAGATTTATTTAAATTAGCTTGTTTTGATGGTTTTGCTAAGTTTGAAATTTTGATCTTTTTTTTTTAAATTATTTTTTTCTTGGCTTCTAGTTTTTGTACCACTTTCGTTTATTTTCTTTGCTTCTGTATATGTTCTTTCATTCTTTAATGTAATTGTCGTTTCATTTGTTCTGTGTAAATATGCTCACAATTTAATTTAATATTCAGAATTTAAGAGATTTTAACAATTATTATAATAATTATGTTAGGAATTAAAATATTAAGCAAATAATTTGAATAATTTCTTCCTGAGAGTGGATAAACATTTTCTGCTTCAAGCATCTCAAAAAAATAAGCAGACGTAAATAATGAATATTTAAATACATAACCCAAACGTCAACATAGATATAAAATTAGCAGCATTAAGTTAATAAAAATTTTTACTCTTCAATAAAAATTATTGATTTAAGGAGTTTAAATGATTAATTTAAATTTAAAATGAGTTTAGTCTCCTTATAACGGGGAAAATCGTGAAATAATAAAAACAAAAATTAAAATTAAAGTCACCAATCTTGAAGAAACTTGAGAGATGAAAGAAAACTCAAGGATGTAGTCTATTGAAGATGTTGTTGATGGTAGAAATAAAACCAGTCTATTGAGGATGTAGATGAAGTTCTTGTGCAGATAATGTTGATGGGGGAAAAACGATAATCTTGAAGTACAGATGAAATTTTGAAGGGTTGATCCAAATTTTTGGGATAAATTTCATATAAAAACGTTTTCGAGAATTTTTTTCTCATCAGTTGATTAAATATTTGAATGTTGAAAACAGTTGAAATAAGAATTTAACAATTGATATAAAGGTGATGAAGCTAAGTTGATTGTAATTGTTG
>JAHWFO010110657.1:193186-212776 GCA_023313115.1 Rhysida immarginata | reverse complement strand
GGAAAGGGATGGGGACTATGTCGAAAAGTGAATAGTGCATTACATAGTGCTTATCTTTAGATCCACTCGCGGCTCATGCCCATTGTTTATTTATTTGTTTTTATTTTATAATAATTCATTCATAAGGTTATTTGGATGTGGTTGTAACATTATTACTTCATAAATTGCCTCTTACGTACTTATTTTTTTGCCTTGATACGTTTATATGTAATTTAGCGCTGACGCTGCTACTGAGGAATCGCTTACTTAAGCACACCTGTTCATTCCTCCTTCTTATGAGACATTAAATTAAATTTAAGACCACTCTCGAAAAAATATTTTCTTAAACTCGTGTGCAAATTCGTTTCTTCTAGTGCTTATTAGCGTAGTAAGGCTTTAGAGTAACTCATGTTTTCACTTTTATTCATTGGGTTATTGAAATGCATACATGAATTTGCTGTTTATAAATTACACAAGCTCTATGAAGAAATATTCAAGTAATAAAACAAAAATTTCTATTAAGTCTCGTTGCTAAGTTTTTATATTGTAGACCAGCTGTAGCATCTGCGATTTGCTTGTAAAAGCTGTTGCAACGCATTTAATTGGATTTTTCTGTATTGGAAATAGCAGGCAAAAGCGCGTATTATGGAGCATTAAATTGTATATATTTTTAAATTTTAGTCCTCTTTTTCACCGCTAGAAGTTCTGATTGGCGACAGCGTTCAGTGTCAGTGGATCAATGTCTAGATCGACCGACTCCTTAAGCGTTGAATTTGTTGAAGTGCTTGAGATAGCGAGTTCTCGACTTTTTTTTTTTAGAAAACGTTTAGATATATGGAAAAACGTTAGGGATAATAAAAAATATTTCTAAACTAAGATGTAATCATTATTAGGAACTTGTTCGATGTATATTTTGAAACCTAATTTAACCAAAATGCCTTAATGACACGGTTACGAAACAAGTAATTAGCAGTTTTGGAAGTGCTATGGAGTAAAATACTATGCAGGGTGTTTTTGAATTGAGTACAGATTTTTTGGGAGATGATAGAAGAGGTCCTTAGAAGTATATTTTGTCATATGAACTTGGGGTCCCCGCAGCTCCGTTTACTTCCAATACTGCATTGAACAATCAAATGACACCGGGACGCAGTGTGCGTTGGTAGGATTGATGTACGCGTGGAAACAGTTGATTTGCACGGTCGCTGATGTCACCTGCTGCCGCGACAACACGAGCCGCTAATTCTTCTTCGGTATCTACGGGTTCGGAGTACACCATTGCTTGTGGTAATTGTTAAAAATAAAATAATCTAGACCTACCAACGCACACTACGTCCCGGTGTCATTTGATTGTTCAATGCAGTATTGTAAGTAAACGGAGCTGCGGGGACCCCATGTTCATATGACAAAAAATACTTCTAAGGACCTCTTCTATCATCTCCCAAAATATCTGTACTCAATTCAAAAACACCCTGTATAAGCAGCAGATGGAAGACAAGGCAATCTTACAAGTTAAATTCGACAAAGATTGGGAATACAAAAGATTTATGCTTACTTGAAACTTCAAATTAATGAGTGTATTTATGTAAGGTATATCTCAAAAGTTTAAAGGCGTTTTTGATAAGTTCATTTAGGATTCAAATATAAGATAATAACTGAAGAAACATCTCCAAGATTTCGAAAGACAATTGAAAAGGGAAGGAAAAATTCCGCGACCTGGATTCGAACCAGAGACCATGCCTATCGCTGGCAATAGCAACTGAGCTACCGCGGCTGAGTTACTATGTGGCTTCAATGAAGTCCATTTGGATATCTTGTAACAGCAAAGCGGTTCATATCCGCGGTAGCCCAGTTGGTAAGAGCAGTGCCAGCGATAGGCATGGTCCCTGGTTCGAATCCAGGTGGCGGAATTTTTCCTTCCCTTTTCAATTGTCTTTCATCTAGGATTGCTCATTCTTAACATTAGTTTTAAAATACTTGCAACACATAATTTGCATATACAAAAAACAACTCAGCCAAATGTCTCATCCACAGCAATTCCAGTAATCTGAAATTATTGAAATTGGGATTCAAGACACAGGGACTGTCAATTGCTGGTTCACAGAACTTTTCAATTCGTCAAATAAATGATTTTTTCCGGCATGAAAATAGGTGCATGCTGAATAGTGGTAATGTTGTTATATACAAATGAATGATTAAAAAATAACCTAACATTAACTTCATAGCTCCGAAGAGAGATTTGTATGGGCTTGGAAACATATGAATTGGAAGAATGGATGGGTAAATGTGCTATTTATTTGATGGAAAAATGTGGAACCTAAATGGACCTGCTGGTTTTGTGTGATACTGGCATAACCTAGGCCTTATTTTTTTAGCAGACAGCAAGGAAATGGTTCGGTGACGGTTTTTGGGTTAGTGGTCCGCAAACAGTAATAAACTCCGACCAGTTCCTTTATATTTTATCTATTTGTGAGCAACTGGGTGCTCCGTATTTCATTATTCATAACGCTGCATCAACAACACAATGGTTTAAAGATAAAAATTGGCAAAATTTTTCATACAGGGCAGTTACCAAGTTTGAACAGTGATGGTAAAAATTTGAAAATTGTTAGGAGAATATATCTAACTTTTTCTTAAGTTTTCTGTTATATTATTAAAATTTTGAGACAGTGTAGTTTTGAATTTTTTAAATTTTGAATGATTTTATTATCCATTTTTAGTTTAAAATTTTGGCAAACAATGTGAAATGTAGATCAAAATCAAAATATTTATTTATTTTGTAATATTTCTATGTACAATTTTCCCTCAAAAAAAAAAACATCGGTCTTTAAACTTTTGAGTCGCACCTTACTTACAAACCAAATTTTATTTGTATACCATAAAACTCTTCCGATTCGAACCCTAATAGGTGACAGCTCCAATTTTCATAACAGCACTCACACGAGCACCAACTAAAATTCATTTATGAGTAACAACTTTGTGCAAATGACAAATTTATGTCGTAATCGTAACAAGTGTAATGGGAGAAGTATGAAAATGAAGTTAGCGTAATACAATTAGTCACTATGAAATGGAATCCAAAGTAAATTTAATGAAGCGTCTAAAAATTGCTAATTAAAAAACCCACTTAAGTAAAGTGGCCGGTTTAATTTTATTATTATTATTATTATTATTATTATTATTATTATTATTATTATAAACAATGCCATTTTCTTAATAAGATAGCTCTCTGTGAAATGCTTACTGACAGCAGACTAATAAGTTAATATTTATTTAATGTCATTAAAGTAATGAGAGGGAACTCGATAGTTGTGGTATTACCTCCTACAACGCTCATTACTTATTTAGGAGTCTTGCTTGATGATACTAGTACAAAATACCCATTTGGCTTGTAGTTTTGTCTTCTGAATCGATAATTGCATTGCGTAAATACATTAAGTAAATTAAGTTTTATTTTACACACTTTTTTTTTTTAATTTTTTTTTTCATATGTAATTTTGATGGGAGAATTTTCTTTTTGTATCTTATCGATTGCTTTTAAGGCTATTGCAAAGGGAGTTCAAAGAAAATGGATGAAAGTAAAGCAATTAAATAAATGTAGTTTTTATTCCCTAAATGATTGTTGTTAAAAAAAATTGTAATCGATTTCGTTTCAACAAGTTGGGAAAATTGATTGCAATAGATATCAGGTCAGAATGGCTGCTCTTTGAGAGATTTTTTTTTTTTTACGTTTGTTTTGCAGCGTGTTTATGTTTTTAGGTTTTGAATTTATTTTCCATTAACTTGTAGGTTATTTGAAAGATATTATCTTTATCCAAATTGAGGACAGGCCCCAAAGGCGGACCTAAAATAGCACCCAAAGTAATCACAGTTTGCATATTGTCTGAATTTGTTGTGTTCAATATTATTTATTAAGCAAGATTTGTGAATCTATTATCTGTCTGTATACGTCTCCAGTTCGATGAAATAAGTTTCCGAACGGATCAAAACAGAGGCAGTTTTCTCTTATCTTATTTTTCAACAGATCATCATCTACTGCTATTTACGAGGGTGGACTGAAAAGTAATGCCTCCTTGGCTGTAACTTTTTTATTTTTTTAACCGATTTTCAAAATTCTTTTTGTATCTGATACTCACATTTCTCCTCTATGTAATGCACTATTCACTTTTCGGCATAGTCCCCATCCCTTTCCACGCATTGTACCAACGCGTGACTAGTCGGGTGAACCCGTCGGAGAGGAATTCCGGGGTTGTCGTCGACACGAGGATTGAATGGCAGCTTTGGATCCTCTTCTGCAGCACGATAACGCCACACATCAGAGGGGGTTGCAGCGCCTACAGTTCAAAGATGAAAAACTGCAGTTCAAAAATGAAAGACTTGGCGCCTTGCGAATTTCACCACTTCCCAAAGAGGAAAGAGCACCTTAAGGGGCTTGAGTTGCGTTCTGACGACGAGGTGAAACCTGCCGTTCGGTCTTGGTGTCGACAACAACCCCGGAATTCCCCTCCGACGGGTTCACCCGACTAGTCACGCGTTGGTACAATGCGTGGAAAGGGATGGGGACTATGTCGAAAAGTGAATAGTGCATTACATAGAGGAGAAATGTGAGTATCAGATACAAAAAGAATTTTGAAAATCAGTTAAAAAATAAAAATGTTACAACCATGGAGACATTACTTTTCAGCCCACCCTGGTACTTTTTACAGCTTATGTTTTTTTTTTCTGAAATCGACTTAAAAACTCGTGATTCGAAAAGTTATGTTATAAATTTTGAAAAAAAAATTTCCGTCTGTACTTACCAATTTTCTGCAGCTAACTCCTCCGAAACGGTAAATACGTGGTATAGTAAAAGAGGACTTACTTTGAATAAATCGAAAACAAATGTGTTCACTGCCTCAAAGAGTAGTATTACTAAAGAAACAATTAAAATATTGATTCAAAGATGACTTCAAACATCATGACTGATAATATAATTACTAACCTATGTCGTAAGACCTATTTAATAAGAAGAATTCATCCTTTTCTTTCAAATCATGAGATAACTGGCTTTATCCGCTCTGTAATACGTTCAATATTAGACTATAATGTAGTGTTTTGGAGTAGCTCAAATAAAGTAAACTTCCAGCGTGTTAAGGTAGCGTATAGTTAACCAAGTTGATTCAAGAACCAATATCTGTATAAAGTAATGTAATCGGACAAACAATATATATCTCATGACCAACAATGCAAATAAAAGTTTGTGCAACACTAGGTAGTATTCGGAAGATGGGCATAGTGAGTGAACTAGCCAATGCCTTGCGAATGTTAGACAATGGCTTTGGGAGGGAAATAATTGCCGAAGGACTAGATATGGACTGATACAAGTACCGTTAAGAACATCTAAATATAGAGATCAACAGTTTCCCTATAATGCAATATAATATTGGAATGATCTTCCATTGGAAATACGTACATTGGCTGTAAAATGTGAAGCCTCAACATGTCAAAATTCCTGTCGCCATTTTAAAAGACAATTGGATATTTATTATGCAGATGGACACAATGGAGTGTAATCTCCAGCTATTCTTTGCTATTTTACTGTGGTTTTATGACTAAACCTAAACCTTTTATTACACCTAAGGTATACTTTACAGTAGTAATAATAATTTAATTTAATCAGATCAGAATGTACAAGCAAATACAAACTGCCCCTACAGGTGGTAAAACCCAAGCGGGGGAAGGAATCAAAAGAAAAAGATGACATTTCGGAACAAATAAACCAAAATCAGATATTTAAAATCTTAACAATAGAATTGGTTGGGTCATTAAAAATGTCTACATCTTTATGAGAAATGTTTTTCTTATACAAAGTAACAAGTTTATACGAAGGAGTAATCTCACCATTATTTGTCATCGTACTAGGAGTTATTAAAGTAAGACACTTAGGACGGCTTTTTATAGGAACTGACAGCCTCGGGCATCCAAACAGCCCCAGAAACAATCCTCTTAAGGACATTAAGAAAAATATTACCAAAATATAATAATAATAATAATAATAATAATAATAATAATAATACCTTAAATTGTGCCTTGGCGTATTTTTTTATATTACATTATAATTTATTACACCACTGTTATACAATGTCTCTTGTTCCCCATCCAGGGACCTACCCCGTCGGCCTACGGCCATACTGGCCCTGGATGGACGATTGTAATGTTTTTATTAATAAATAAAATAAATAAATAAATAAATAAATAAATAAATTGGTTAAGCCTCTCTAGAGATATTATTTTTTTCTAAAAATTAAAAAAATGGCTGTTTGAATAACTAAACTCAATAAAGTCGACATGTACGAGCTCTCTCATTAAGGTTATTCATTTTTTTTTTTTTGTATATGACTTGTTTTGTTCTGATATAACCCCCCGTTTATAACTATGAGCTTATTGGATTTATAGCCCCCTTAAACTTTGGAGTTATAACCCCCTCCCCCCCGACAGAATTATTTTTTTCCTTACTTAGAGGGACCCTTAAGCTATGCATTGACGTTTTTTTTTTCATGGAAATGGGTTAAACCTTTTTAGAGAAATTAATATTTTTTTCTAAAAATGAAGAAATGACAAAATCATTCATGTCGTCAACCGAAAAACAATAAAAACAACAGGAAAGGCCTACCCTCATTGAGACGAACCTTCTTGGAAAAGAAACTGTATGGCTGCGAAGAGCCATTTTGGTGTAATTAAGGTTTTAAGATACCCCCCCCCCAAAAGAAAAAAAAATTTTTTAATCCGTTTCATGACTTGTGCGAATGTACCATTCCGCTATTACAATTCATTTTATCGTTTGATCCATGAAGAAAATTTGTGGGTTTTGTTTTGATCCATTTGTTCTTAACGTCTTTCAATTTTGGGAAAAACCAGAAGTGGGACGATGCCAAATATGGGCTGATAGAGGCGTAACAAGACTATGAAATATTGGAGAAGCGACAGTGTCGATGACCCCTGTAATTCGATTTTTCAGTTCATCAATGTCGCGAATTGGGATTGGTAACAATGTTTTTCGCGTAACCCCATAGAAAAGTCCAAAGGCGTGATATCTGTAGATCTAAGCTACCCTGGTAGGTCCTTCGTCTCGGGGATTTTTCATCTGTAAAACATTGCGCTCCTACAAACTCGAATATAACTTTGAACAAAAACCAAGAGCCCACTAAAATCTTTTCATTTAACAATCGTGCGAACAGATTTAAGAAGAGAAACAAAAGTCATTTTAAACTACGTAATTAGACATTTTTGAACCAAAGTATTAAGTTGGAGCCTATAACAAAGTCCATGACTGCCCTTGACTGAATCGTTTTTGATACTAGTCTACACAGAGATCATTGTTTTGAAAGAGAAATAATAACATCGGAAGGTTATAAATGAAAAAAAAGACGATGGTATTACAGGGTGGATACAAAAACGATACCCCCCCCCCCTTTTATTTTCGTAACCGAAGCAGATATGTCAGTTTTGATGAATCCAATGAATAGGAAGTTGTAGGTGACCTATCCCATGGTGCACTTTTTATCATCCCAAATATGCAAATTAGGACACATTCAAATCTTATCTTAAATTCCGCAAGAGATACACGAAAAATTCCAATTTAAGACTTGTTCAGCATTTCGAACAAAGCTAAAATAATAAAAATTTCCAAATTTCGATGTGCTTCACAAAGACATTTGAATATCTCAAGAAATTACCATAGTAACATTCACTTTCATGAGGAAAAGCAAATAAAACGCATGTGTCAGCGTACATAACCCAGTACAATTCAGGATGGCAAGCTACACTGTTCCTCAAATGGTCAATATGAACTTTTTGCTTTGGATATGTGATTGTTGAGGGGCTCATTTTTGTATCTACCCTGTATAATACGCACCCGAGTATAATGCGCATTTAGTTTTTTGGCGTTTTTGGAAAAAAATTCCCGTGTTTAATGCGCGTCTGTATATTATGCGCACCCAGTGCCCATTTGATTAGAGTTTTGCATACCATGCCAATATTGTATTTGGTATGATGACTCACGATAATGTGTATTCAATATTGAATTAAGAATAAAGAAATTTTCACATCAAAATCGGAGTATTATGCGCACTTTTTTATAATGCGCAGTGACGATTTTTTAAAATTGTTATCTTGTATAATACGCGTATTATATACAGAAAATAAGAATAAAATGACTATGTGGATTGTTTCAAGGAAGTTTAACCTTTTGGAGTCATTGCAGAATTGCAAAATCTTGTAGTTTACAGTGTGTTCCAAAATGCTTACGGTAATTTCTATTTTTTGTGCATAACGAGCTGAAATTTGTATTTTTATATGTATCAGATGTATAAGCCAATGAAAAATACACACGCTGAAGAAGACAACTCTAGAAATGTACATACCTCGCTTTGTTGAAAAATGGTTTCTAATCCCACTTTTAATAACGGCAATTGAGATATACTTGTATCTATTATATGAAGGTATACATATTATAGATATTCAGCTCTGTATAAACTCTGATAATAAGCCTGAAACTCAACGTGATTGTTGAGCCTATTGGCAAACGATTTGAGATAAATGCAAAAGTGCATCCCTCCAGAAATCAATTTTGCATACGTAAACTAATAGTTGAACAAGCTGCTGGTAATGGCGTTTCCAGACTCCAGATTCTAAATCACCTCTGCAATTTATTTTATCTACACGCTTAATAACTGTTTACATTTATAACAGTTAACCCCAATGTAAACGTGTGCGCACAGTGCCCTGTCTCCCTTTCGAGCGCAGTGTATCGTCATCGATTTGGAATGCGTCACACGTGTAGCGCGTTGGCAACAATTAATCACGCAACAGTGGTTGTCACGTGACTTTGTCGGAATGCAATGGTTGTGATTTATTGCTTGGTTGTCCCACACCCCCTCAGTTTGTCTGCTGCCTATATAGGGTAAAATCGTAGGCGCGCAGTAGTATAAAGTTGCACTCATGAATATTATTAGTTTATTTAAATATTTATAAATTATTTTAATTCTTAGTCACTAATGAGGTGATTGGTTGGTAACTAATTGATTAATTAATTTATTTTTTTATTCGAAAGCTTTATTTTTTTCAAAATTTAATTTTTAAATAGAAACCGACGCATCTTCAATGTAATAAAAACCGAGTCTCACCTTTAAAACTGTTAAACGAGCCAAGTTGAAGGTTTAGTCTGCGTTTGTTGAAGAGAATGCCCCGTTAGGCGGGAGTTTTATACACTTTAACGATTACTAATTTAACCCTTTATCAGGCTCATATCATCAACACCCAGTTTAAAGCTAGGGTAACTTCATTTCGAAAGAAAAAAATTAGATATTTGTTTTGAAATTTTGATTCGCATTCGTTAAAGTCCGTGTAAAAAGTAAAGTTGAAGGTTGGAAGCTGAAGCTATGCGTCTACTAAATTGATAACAAGAACTCAATACAGCTAATCTGTCTCCTAGTGTTCTAAAGGTGCTAAGAGTCAAACTATCCTAATATTGCGTGCAATTGGATTCTATGTATCATACTTCAAATTTTCTGTAGAGGCTATGCGATTATGCTTTGAATTCAATGCTCTATCATTTAGTTTTTAATTAGTGGTTTATATTCCTAAGTGTTAAGGGCATTGTGAAGTATCGCTTATAACAAATTGGAATGAAATCTTGTAATCAAAAATAATTTTCTCGAACGTAATATGTAGAAAATGTAAAAAAGCTCGTATTTTCTTTCCTTTCTTATCATTTCCGAACGTATGATATATCACAAGCCATATGTTGGCATAGTTCTAAAGACCATGTGACTACCCCCCCCCCCCGCAAATCCGACCCCAATGAAACACCTGGGCCTAAACTTCATAGTATTGTTGATCTTGCCTAGAGGAATCTGGATACCGAATTTCACGCCTTTACGTATCTAAATAGCACATACATATGTTGTCCTATCTCAATCCCATCCCCAGAATTCCGACCCTAGTGTACCGATCAATACCAAACTAAATAGTGCAGATGGACATGCCCTAGGAAGCAACATTCCGAATTTCAACCTTCTACCTCAAAAAAATGTAGAAATTATGAAGGGGTACACAGTTAAGACATTATAAAACCAATAAGTAGCTCCTTTCTTTCGCAACTTAATACTATAGATTATGAGCACTTGAGCGTTGACAAAGCGATTTCACGTGCGCGCGCCGATGTCAGTAATGCTTAAAAGATGAACAGAAAGTAACAATGTATTCCTTCTTGATAAATCGATTGTTATATGACATGCCATTAGCTTGTATTCTTTACACTCACTGTTTTAGCACGTGAATTCGACTTGAAGGGGTCTACGAAAAATTTTGAAAAGTTGATACGGCCGAGCTAAGACTTTGATGGTCATATTTCTGAAAACAGAATTTTAAAAAGTTAATCCGTTTTCAAGCTATCGTGCAAACGGCGGACGGCCGGCCGGATAAACGTACAGACCAAGGACGCATTCTTATGAGTAGTTTTTATGCTAAAGCTCCTAATAAAAGGGCCTTGTTGAAGCAGTAGAAATTATTTATTCTGACCGACTCGTAACCAATATCTAAAAAGAATCGTTACTGTCTTCGCGAGAAGTTGGTCGTTCAATAATTTTAATTTTTTTTTCGAATATCTGGATATGTTGGAATAGTTTGCATTTCTATAGGTCGAAGAATTGCAACCTGACATCATGCTGCAGCAGGATGGTGTCTCTCCTTTGATCGTTAGGAAGGCTTTGGACGACACATTTCCAGGTCGCTGGATTGGCAGAGGAGGACCCATTTCCTGGCCTCCAGGGTCTCCAGACATAATCCCATTAGTTTTTTTTTTTTAGGGCTTTGTCACAGCAGCAATTGCAAACGTTAATGAGGACATATCGGACATGGGAGAAACTGAATATCGCTTAAATATCTTGCGTGCACACTTTTTGCCAATGTTCGCTGATTTCCGCCAAAAGCCGGTCTGTTAAACGGCTTCTAAAACCTTAAGTGTGTCGGAACATTATGTCGCAAATCGTACCTTTCTACCTATCCCCATTTCTGAAATACAGGTGATTAAAGTTGTAAAGATCATTTTGGAAGGGTATTGTAAGTTTTTATGCTATGTTTAGTGTTTAAATGATGTCTTGGATGATGTCCTCTGTTTTCTACGTCTAACCAAGGAGTACAAGAGAGTTCGATTGGAATGGGCTCGGGAGCGTATGTCGTGGACAGATGAGTGGCTTTCTGTAATTTTTCCTGATGAAAAGAAGTGGAACCTGGATGGTCCCGATGGAAATGCATTTTACTGACAAGATTTGAGGAAGGAACCAGAATCCTTTTATAGCAACCAGCAAGGCGGTGGAAGTGTGATGGTGTGGGGTGGATTCTCCTTCAATGGGACTACCAGTTTGGCATGCATTTTTGACTGGGAGACAAAACTCCTTAAAGTATCAAGAAAGACTGGAAAACAACTTGGTACCTTTCATGTCTTTTTTGGTTGGGAATAATGGCATTTTTCAGCAGGACAATGCTAGTATACACAAATCGCAGTCAACAAACCAGTGGTTTAAAGCACAGGGTATCAAGTGTGATGAAGTGGCCAGCCAAAAGTCCGGATTTGAGTCCTATTGAGAACCTTAGGGCAGTGATGACACACAAAATTTATGCAAATGGTAGACAGTACTCTTCCATTGCAGAATTGAAAAGTGAAATCGAAATGGTTTGGTTTAATTTGGATCCAAGTCTTCTTCAAAACTTGATCTCATCAATGAAAGATAGTGTTTCAAGTAATTAAGTTCAATGGTAACTTAATTTGAATATGGCTTGAACATTGTTGTTTATTTAGATGAGTCTCTATACTTTTGAGACAGACTTTATATGTTTGAAATGTATTCCAGTTGAACATAAAAGTAGAGCTGAGTTATATTGATTGTTTAGTCATAACATAAGCTTTAAAACTCAATTGTGAGCGCTCTTTAGCTAAATAAGCAATTTAATTAATATAACTTAATTAATGATATTTAAAAGAAGATATGCTAATGTAGACGATGTTATGATTCCTATTACAGCATATAGATTACATGGGGAAAACCGTACACGGATTTGCGGATATCCTTAAATGTTAACCCCGGCACGGTTTCCTTTTTTATAAATGTAATCCTGATTCTTGAAGCAGATATTTTTAAAATTCCTCGAAAATAAGATGTACTTTCCCTAATGGGATTCCCTGAAGTCGCATTAAAAATGGAAGAGCTTCTTTCTCTGTTACAGAGTAGGAGGCGAGTTCGAAATTGTGATCAGGAGCACAAAGGAAGTGTCGCATGCAATGTCGGACGCTTAATCATTTCCGTCCAGGAAAAAGAACACGAGGGAACCGGAAAAGGTGTGCTGCGCTTGAAGAAGGGAAGGAAGATGGTCCAAAAGACCTGCTTAAGGAGGAGGGAGATAGAGGATGAGATGGAAATGAGGTTTCGACACAAAAGGAAACCCTGCCTCTTGTCGTCTGTATTATGTGATGTTGGTTAGGAGGTTTCTATTGGAAATGCGAAAATGTTTTTGAACCTACTCTTATAACATGGTTTACTTGATTAGTTTGGATTAATAGAGATGTTTAAGCAACGAAAGGTTAGTACTGTGGAATATTCAAATCAGAAAAATAATTGAATTGAATTTCCGTTTCCAAGACTGGGCTTAATATTTTAATCGATAAACATGTGTTTGAGTTACAAAGTGATAACACGTTATTAACATTTAAAAAAAAATAACGGAATTAGAAGATGCGTCCACGTTATTGACATTTTAGTACGTATGTGGACGTTGTCATGAAAACACTACGGAGCAAAGAGGAAACATTAACTTCTGTTTTACACTTGGGAAAACGGCCACGCAAGCACTTGAAATGTTGAGAAGTACAGCGAGTTGTTATGGATCTATGGTAACAATTTGCATATTTAAATGTGGTGCGCGCGTTCATTTCACGTGAGCTTAGGGCAGATGTTAAAATAGCATACCTGCCAACTTGTACGATTTTTCCGTACAGGATACGAATTTTGACGTAATTGTACGATTGTATAAATGTACGAATTTTGAAAATAGGTGGCAGAAGTTATCGCTAATGTTTCTGAAAACTGCCATATAGTATCAATAGAATAATAGCATGCTTAAGTGATTGCAGTTTTAGATCAGTTTATGTAAAAAGTGAGTATCTTGTGAAACCTCCAAAGGGGTTGCGAATGTTTTCCTGTGCAGCTGTGCTTGTACTCGAGTCCTCACTTCATTGGAATTGTGAAATTCATTATGCCGTACATGTTCAATAGGCGACAGCGTGTATCTGCAGTGCTACCCGTGTCTGAGTGAAATGGTATGACTTGTGTGTCTATAACCGTCCTGAAGTGGTGGTTGCTGTGGAGAGTATCCGCAGTATATAGTAGGTGAGGTCCATACCCAGTAGCACCCAATCCGTTTATGACAGTGCTGGACACTGCAAGATATTACCATCCTTCCTCCATGGTAATGCAGTTTTCACACCTGATAATATTTTGCATCCTTATATTGTCGTGCGGTTTGGTAATTCTAATCGGCGAAAAATAGGGTTATAGTGTACATCAGTTTTCGGAAGCTATTGGATTTTTCCGCTTCTGGATGGTTCGGTTTTTTTTTTTCTGGTTTCGGAAAAATCGCATAATTTGGCAGATATGTAAATAACATAACACATGATTTCTCGAAAACGGATAGGGATAGCTGAAAACGGGTTTCATTATCAGATTAGGGAGGAAATTGCACCCCAGATCGAGTGGTCATATGACCATGTTATTTGGTTCTGGTACATTTTCGAGTAAATGTACGAATTTCGTTGTCTATAAGTTGGCAGATATGAAATAGTTAGTATTCGAACAGCGAGTTATGCCACCGAAAATTGACAGGTACTAAATACCACTGGCAAAACCAAGGGTTAAAAGCAGGCCAATCCGAGACCATCCACTAGATCATCCATCAAAAAAATTGTTTTATTGGGCCTGATGTTTGACGTCAGACATGTCCTGAATACGATGATGGCCTTTCAGGTTTCTTTCAGTTTGGGAACAGATAATAGTCAAGGCAGGCTAGGTCATGTGAGTAGTGGGGGATGGTGGACCAATCCAGGGTATCCAATTTGGCAGCATAACGTTGGAAATGATCCAGAAAGTTAGCATAATACTGTCCGGTTATTGGTAGAGCCCTTTGGTAGGTAGTCAACCAACAGAATACCGTCTTGGCAGATTTCTGGGGACCCGCTATGGCATAATACTGTCCGGTTATTTCGTTGATTGTTCCTTTGTTTCTGGTAAATAAATGTGGAGCCAGGTTTCATCTTCGCCAAAAAGTCCTTTGCAGATTCAAAATGGGCCACAACGGCTTTGGATCATTTGATTGCTATTCAAACATTTCGGCACCCACTTCGCTGAAAGAGAACCGTGCTGAAAGAGAACCGCGCTGAAAGAAATACCCAGGTTTTGGTTTGGTTTGGTTTGTTTGGTATTAACGTCCTTTTCAACTGCCATGGTAATTTCAAGACTGCGTTCTAGGGGTCGCAAATTTTATCTCGCAAGGGTTCAAGTCGGCAAACGACTACACGGGACCAACGGCTTTACTTCCCTTCCGTAGGAAGTGCGTGATCTCAGGATTTCCCCCCCCCCCCCGAAAAAATCCTCGTCGTCCTCGGCCGGGGTCGAACCCGCGTCCTCGGGCATCAGAGACGATCACGCAACCACTGAGCCACCGAGGCCGATCCCAGGTTTTGTGACATCTCAGTGTGAATGACCTTTGCTTCGTTCATGTGAATCTTTTTGTTTGTGAATCTCACTGGAACGAAAAAAAATGTAAAAATTGGAGTCGCATGATATTTGCACAGTTACTTACTAAGATAATATACGTAAAGCTATACTCGTTTTTCTATTTCAGCTATTTAAAACAAAGCTAGGGATTTCTCAGCACCCCCTCGTATATATTGGAAGTGATATTTGTCTAGTAAATTTAAGTTTTTAAGTTATTCTCATTATTGAGTGCTTAGAGCACGAGAATATTTTAAGCGCTGCCAAACTTGTACTCCACACATGCTCCACCCTTATCCATTTTTCATGAGTCGTTAACGAGGTCTGATGACGTAAATATTCATTGCTATTAAATATGAATCAGCGGAATCTGATGCTTATCGACGTACCATCATCAACTCAACCCGAACATTCATTTTGTACTTCCGAGCCGATGAATGTTAGTCTTGTAGGTTGGCATATGAAATGAAGTTTCACCTTGAGCTACGTTATGGGGAAAAACGTTTAAATTCATATTCATGGGGTTTCCTCTTATCTTATGATCAAGTTTAATGAATTCCCCGTGTTACGAATTGTCTAATTACAGAACGGGGAGCGGATGACAAACATGGCTCTTATCTCGAGACGACTGGGAATCGGTGAAGGAAATGATGGAACCCAATTTTAAGTCTGCCTGAACACAAAGACGCGCACGCACAAACATACACGAAAATTTTTTAATTATTAACTTCAAGAATGTTAACATAGGAATGTTCGCTTTTTCACCAATTGCTTTCGTGTCTCTTCTAATATACTTAAAGGAACCTCAAAAACGCGTTACCTTCAAAAATGAAGAAACTTCTTTCATTAGCGCACAAAAATAAGACCATGAACACACTAACATACAAATGTAAGCCTTGGGTTTAAAAAGAATACTCATCTTCCATCAATACATATTAGTGATGTCAAGATCCGGATATCCGGATCTTTTTTTCGGACCGAGATCCGAGAACCGGATGTTGGTCAGAAATCCGAGATCCGGAACTTGGATCAGATATCTCTGATCCGGATCTTGGATGCGAGATCTGAGATCCGGATCTTGGATCCGAGATCCAAAAATCGGATCCTAGACAGGAAATTGTTTATATGCAAACTTTTTCTGAAAACAGTTTATAAAAGCTTTTATTAAGTGATAGCCTAGTCCTCTTAAGTCCTAATTAGTCTCAATACGCATCCAGCGAAAGGATCCGAAATCCGGATCCGATATCCGAGATCCGAAATCCGGATCTGATATCCGATATCCGAAATCTGGATCCGATATCAGAGATCCGATATCCGAGATCTGGATAGGGACCCGGATATTTCTAGATCCGAATCCGGATATTATCAGATCCGAATCAGAGATCCGGATCCAACGGACATCACTAATACATATAGGCTAAGGTCAAAAACTCTCACCGGTGAGAAGAGTTAGCGCTTGGTCGGTCAGAAATCCCAGTGAGAAATTTGTGACGTCATTTTAACGCGGTCAGAAATGCCAGTTAGTGCTGCTATGCCTAACCGGTTAGTCTCACCGTCCTCACCGAGAAAAAGACGGTTAGCCCAGTGAGAAATTACGTCATCATTCTCTCACCGGTGAGGGTTTTTGACCTTAGCCAGAGTGATTCTCTACTCACTTCTTCTTCATTCTCAACTGTTAGAGAAGTTTTCTGCTTTGATTCAAATGGAAGTTAGGTTTATAATAGTAAATGCGCCTATACATAAGAAATTATCAGAACTCCTAAATTCGTAAAATTTCACTAAAAACTTGAATCCTAGCATTAAGTTTTTCATTCAGAGCTAAATCTAGGTTTCTGTGACGTCACAAGTTCCAATTAATATGAAGGAACTTCCCATTTCAATGCAGCAATTCGATAGCCCTTCATATTTTCTATATTTTTTGACATAGGAGGCTGAAATTTTGAACGTAGGTAACCATGAACATGTCCTCCTTCACTGTTAAGTTTGGCTTTGATGGGTCTATTGGGGTCGGAGTTACGGGGGTACAAATTAGAGGGGACCATTATCTCTATCATATTTGACATGAAATTTAACAACACCCTGTAGAGATGTGAATAAGTGAAATTCGGTATGCAGATTCTTCTATACAAAATCTACGTTACTATGAAGTGTTACGCTAAATTGTTCCAGTGGGATCGGAGTTGTGGGGGTTGCAGTCACGTGGTTTCTAGAACTATTAAAGTTTTCAAATTGCTATATATGGCATGTGATGTGTCATTTGATTGCGCCCACGAGAAACGAAGGAAGTTAGGTTTATAGTAGTAAATCTATCTATATATATAAAGAAGGATGTTTGTGGGTCTGTGGGTCTGTTTGTCTGTATGTTTTTTATACAAATCTACAGTTTTATTCCGATCTTGATAAAATTTCGCATACATGACCTTTAAAGCATGAGGAAGGTCACTGTCTACCTCAGATTTCGGAAAAATAATAAATATCGATAAAAAATCGATATTCATGGTTATGGCAAGGCATATTAATGAGAAATATCTCATGACCAACAATGCAAGGCAAAGTTGGTACAACAATGGTATCAGCACGCAATTCACAAACACACTGCATGAACCAACAATATATATCTCATGACTAACAATGAAAGGAAAAGTTTGTGCAAGTGTAATTATCCCGGGCAACGCCGGGTACTTCTTCTAGTACACCTATATACACGAAATTTAGTCAGAAACGCGAGCTAGAAAAAAAACTTCCAAATAGAGTTCCTAAATTCATAAAATTAACAAAAAACTTGAATCCTAGCGCTAAGTTTTTCATTCAGGACTAAATCGTGGTATCTGTGACGTCACAAGTTCCAAATAACGTGAAGAAGCTTCTAGTTGCAATGCAGCAATTCGATACCTCTTCATATTTTCTATATTTTTAGATATAGGTGGTTGAAATTTGGAACATAGCTAACCATAGCCATGCGCTTCTTCACTATTAAGTTTGGCTTTGATTGTCCCACTGGGGTCGGAGCTAAGGGGTTAGGAATTAGAGAGGACCAACTGTTCTTACGTGAAATTCGGCATGCAGATTCCTCTAAACAAATAGAGTTTTGGGGGTAGCAGTCAGGTGGTAGTTTTTAAATTGGTACATATTGCGTGTGATATATCATTAGATCGGAAATGACGAGAAACGAAAGAAGATGGAGCTCTTTTACATTTTCTAAATACTGTGTTCGAGAAAATCAGTCTTTACTTTAAAAACTGCGAAAGAATTAATTCCTTGTTATGCAAGAAAATTCAACCATCGAAAATAATAAGGATCTTATGCAATCTCTTTGCAAATGAATGAACTCATATCCTTCTTCTTCCAAGAAGAGAAAATAATTTCTGGCTATACAGATTAGCTTAGATTAGGCTTATGAGTTTAGAGGAAAATTCTTTTAATAATCTATTTAATGAACATAACTATATATTCAAGTTGAAGCATTCCTAACGTATGAAATTGAATCACAGCAATCGCTTTCAAGCGCCTGACGATTTTCTGGTAATTCAAAGCAATTTAGTTATTATCAGTATTGTTCTTTTTGTTGTTGTTAAATTTATCAGTTTGAACTTAGAATGTAAGCGCTGTCTGTAAGCTGTAGTGTAGTTTCCAATTCACCGATTGTCTTGTATTTGCGTAAGATTTATTGGTTTATCCTATCTTGAGATATTGACGAGAAACTGTGGCGTAATTATCCAAACCTTGGAAATTGTTTGGACATATTAGGCGCATTATATGCAAGGAGCAGTAGTTGAGGTCTTTCGAAAAGCCCATTTCATTCAGATTACATTGTCTGTACGGAGTGCTGATTTCATTCTGGGCTTATTTACCTTTGAAAAGTTGATTTACTTCTCGAATATATGGTTCTGTGAAGTCCTTGTGATTCCTGCCTGGATATTTACAGAGCACCATCTCATATTGGCCGAGAAATGCTTCCTGCCTACTCTACAGACCGGATTTCTTGTTGTAGAGATTCCTGAATGGTGTTGTTTATCAAGTACCGAAAGGTGCTTTATGACGTTACCGGGTGGAATCTGTCTCTCCGATCTTGAAGCGTATGAAAGATTTTCAAACTATTTTTACGTCAATCTTTAAATCTGTTTGCCATCGCAGGGATTAGTTCTATTATGGTCGAAATCGACACAATAGCATGTGCTCTAATGGTACCAATATGGCATGTAATATATCAAACAACTCGTAATGATGTGTCATAAACGAATATACAGGGTGTTTTTGAATTGAGTACAGAATTTTTGGTAGATGATATAGGAGGTCCTTAGAAGTATTGTTTGTCATTTGAACATGGGGTCCCCGCAGCTCCGTTTACTTACAATACTGCATTGAACAATCAAATGACACCGGGACGCAGTGTGCGTTGGTAGACATAGATTATTTTATTTTTAACAATTAACACAAGCTATCTACTGTATGACTTTTACAGTAATTGTTCGAAATGACCGCCATTTGTTTCGAAATGACCGCACCGCTGCATAATCATTCCATGTCAAACGATTCATACTGTTTGTTAAACTTTACACATGTAAAAAGTACATCAAGTGAACTTTTTAAAACAAATCTTTACCTACTGCTTTCCCATTTACATATGGATTAATCGTATTTTACAAAGGAGTTGGATACCATGGAATCTCCTTGACGAAGTTTGTCCTAAGACTTTCAACAAACAAGCACGTGCACCTTGAAATTTCTTTGCAAACAATTACTTTAAAAGTTATTACAGTAGGTTGCTTGTGTTAATTGTTAAAAATAAAATAATCTAGGCCTACCAACG
>JAHWFO010110657.1:126708-188186 GCA_023313115.1 Rhysida immarginata | reverse complement strand
GGTGTCATTTGATTGTTCAATGCAGTATTGGAAGTAAACGGAGCTGCGGGGACCCCATGTTCATATGACAAAAAATACATCTAAGGACCTCTTCTATCATCTCCCAAAAAATCTGTACTCAATTCAAAAACACCCTGTATATTAAAAATAATTTACAATTTCTTTACAATAAATAGATTAAAATTTAAAATAAAATCACAAAATTTGTTATTTGAGACTAAAGTACAATTGAAATGTTTTAAGTATTGTTTTTCCAATCGCTTCCAATTGAAAGTGAGAGAACAATTAAAAAAAAATTGGCCGAAAACAATTAAAGGTATTCGTGGTAATTATTGCAATAAAATAAAATGTCCATCAATATTCCCAAAACGATCATCAAATTCTATTTTAACATTAAAATTTCATAAGGTCTTCATCATTTTATGACTGTGTATATATAATTTAATATTTTCAATTTTTCACATTTTTTGATCATATTTTTTTAAAAAAAATTAGATCGTCATCGTCGTTTGTTACTATAAATTAATTAAAAAGTTTGGGATATTATGAAAAATCAAGAAAAGCAAAACTTAAGCAAAACTGCATTACATTGACAAGTGAATGTCAGAGTCGACACTTAAAATGAATATATTAATTTGTAAAAAAAGTTTGTATAGCTGCGAAAAAATTTCTAAATTATGACATGGTTTGGTTTGGTTTGTTTGTTATTAACGTCCTTTTCAACTGCTATGGTCATTTCAGGACGGCGTTATACGGGCCGCAAATTTTGCCTCTCAAGGGTTCTTTGCAAAATAGAGGTGAGGGTTCCCCATGAAATGTGCAAGTGATGTTGAGATATGGTCTCGAAAATTGAAAGTTATTAGCGTTTAATGATGATATAAATAATTAAATAATGGGGCAGTCCTGATGAATATGAAGAATTGACGAATTTGAAGAATCACAGATGTTAATGTTTTGAAAGTCACCCAGGTGACTGGATTTGCAGTTTCGTGCACACTTTTTGCCAAACTTTCATGATTTTCATTTCTGCTGTGTTGATGAAGCGGGCGCCAGTTTTCAACAATACGATTTTCATGCAGCGCCGTTGCAACAATACGAACTCCGACTATTTAGAAATTCGATATGGCGCTCATATTCTTTCGTGAGGATGCCCCATGAAATGTAGCAAACGACTACACGGGACCAGCGGCTTTACTTCCCTTCCGAAGGAAATGCGTGATCTCAGGATTCCCGCCTGAAAAATCCTCGTCGTCCTCGGCCGGGATCGGACCCGCGTACTCGGGCATCAGAGGCGAACACGCAACCACTGAGCCACCGAGGCCGATAAATTATGACAGGGATCTTATGATAAAAGTTCAAAATATAAAAAATTTGAGCTTATTGACAATAAACAGTCCCATTTTGGACACTTACTTATGGATAGAAAGAAGTAAAAAATAAAAATAAGTTGTAAACTATTTTAACCTTACCAAATACAAAGCAGAAGAGGACAGCTGCATAAAACTCGTATTGAATGGAATAACGGAAAAAAAATAAGTTTATACGCAGTGCTTTCAGTTTATTAGAATTCTGTATTGTTTACTATTAATCATGCAAGAGTTTGCTGCTCTCAATAATAAAATGAAGCCATGCTACATTTTGTTAATACATTAAACTTATAGAAGATGGTATGACAAACTCTATAGTATTAACTTACATTTCATCAAAATTTAAAAAAAAATAATAAAATATCCAAATTAATATACAGGGTGGGGCATTTATCTTGAGACAACTGAATATCTCGGAAACTAAGCATTGTACGAAGAAATGTCCAAATTCAAAACTGAATTATTTCGCGGGGGAAATTCATTAGTTTAAAAAATTACCTTCCTTCTCTTGTGAGGAGGACTGGGGGGAGGGGGTAACTTTGAAATCTTAAATAGGAACCCCTGTATTTAATGGTATATTCAGATTGTACACAATATTCGAGAAATGTTTTATTCTTGGTGTTTTTTCAGTTGATCCAACCGTTTAGGAGATAGAGGCCCTCAAAGTGTGGAACTTTTAAAGTTTTGAACCAAATTTTATCGATGAAGACAAAGAGATAGAGAGGGGTCTTACAGACATTCATATTCTGTTTTTTGATGGTCTTTAAGAATCCGAAGTCAGAATTTCAAAAATTCAAAATTTCAAAATTTTTTAGTGCTTAAGTAAAATTTTTGGGGCAGCAGTCCTATGGAGACAGTCTATGCGCGTGTATTGAAAAATATTTTATTTTTGAAATACTGGCTTCGGATTCTTAAAGACGGTTCATTTTTAGGATTTCAAAGTTACCCCCTCCTCCCAGCTCCCCACACAAAGGGGGAGGGTAATTTTTTAACTAATGAATTTCCCATGCGAAATAATTCACTTTAGAATTTGGACATTTCTTCGTACAATGCTTAGTTTCCGAGATATTCAGTTGTCTCAAGATAAATGCCTCACCTTGTATAAATACAATTCGGAGCAATTATACAAATTCTGTATTACAATGAATAATCATGCTTTTTGCTTGAGTTGTACTGCATTGTCCTATTGCGTTTTTGTTTCGGTTAATTTTATTTTATTTTTATTGTATTACTCTGTTGCCTTTAGGATGAGAATTGTTTTCTTTAATCCTAATTGAGCAGTTCTTTTGAAAAAATTTATCTGAAATGACATGGGTCTAATAATAAAGATAACAGGAAACCACTGATCCACATAAAACTTTTGAAAGTTTTATGTGGATCAGTGATTTCCTGTTATCTTTATTGATTTCCTGTTATCTTTTTTGAATCCGTATCATTATTTCGTGGTAGGCCTGTGCAAATATACCATTCCGCCATACGAATTTATTTATCTTCAGTTTCGTAAGCATCCACTCTAACAACCTTCACGATATGTATTTTGTAAGTGTAAAACCAAAACGGCTCATCACAGCCAAACAAGTAATTTACAAAACGAAATCGCCTTTCTGAGAGGAGTCCGTACGTGTCAAGTTTATTGAGTCAAGAAAAGGCTGTAGAGTTCGCTAGTTTGAACTCTATAGCCATTTCTTCCTTTCTAGAAAAAATTTAATATCTCTAAAAAGGCTTATCCAATTGACATAAAAATTACGCTAAGGCACAATTTAAGGAACACTCTAAGCATGTATATTTTTTATTTGATTCTGCTATTAGCCGTTTCAGAGGAGTTAGCTGCACAAAATTGGTCACAGACGGAAATTTTTTTTCAAAACTTCAACATATCTTTACGAATCATGACTTTTTAAGTCGATTTCAGCAAAAAAAAAAAAGAGTTTCTGAAACGAACACATAGGCCTTCACTCTTAGAGAGTGGTAGGCCACCGAAAGTAGAATTTGGATGGAAATTTGTTTTAATAATATTTTTTTCTTTTGGAAATAATGACTGTTAGAAAACAGTTTTGATAAATTAGGATTAAAATAAACCGTATACAAATGGACAGCATCCATCAGTTGAGCGAATATTGTATTATGACTATCTCACACAAGATAAGCCATGAACTATAAACTCTCAGTGTTTTTAACATACAACTGATTTCAACCAAAATACAGAGTTAGCAAGAAATAATTTTCCCACTTAAAAAATCCGCTGTAATACACATAAACACATTTCATATGCTTTATCTAAGGCTGCGTGCGAGTCGAATAATTTCAAGAAAACTTTGATTTGAACCATTCGAAAATGCTATCAAATCTACATTAAAATAATTCGAAATGAATTGATCTGTTTCTCGAGTCATTCGAGCCTTTATCGAATTCATTTGAACTAGCATTGAAGTTTGGCTGCTCTAACGAATTGTGTGATTCGTCCAATTAATTTGTATTCAACAGCTTTTGAATACCTTATTCGACTGGCCTTTGAATATTCCTTTCGAAACCATTTGAACATATTTCTTAGTTTTCTTCACTTTTCTCAACATATTTGTTGTAATGTTTCCGTAGAAAGACCTAGATGATGAATTTGGTTCCATTTCTAGCACTATTGTTCTAACGTTAAAGTAACGCTGCAGTCGTACGCGTACGAGTGGTTCTGAAATCTTTGCATTTCAATTAGGTATTTAAACTAATTGAAACTGCATTTACAATGTCCCCGAAGATTTCTAATGGATTAGTCCGCCATAAACACCGAAATGAGCTATTATTATTTGTAAGTAGTTATAAGCTTATTTTCGGATGTATTCGAAGGTTTCGAATGGTATCGTTCGGATAAAACCAATTCGAGCTTACAGGACTGATCAGCCTCCTTGAATCGAATTAATCGAATGGATTTGATTTCAATTCAAGTGTTTTTGAACTTTTTCCGAATCCATTTAAAATTATATTTGTTTCATTTGAAGCAGAAGTTGTGGTTTTCAAATGAATTCGTCTGCACCCTTATTCGACTCGAGTTAACACTCGTATGCAGCCTTAGCTTTATCAATGTGAAAAAACATAAATACAAAAAAATATATACTAAATATATCTGCAGTTCAGATTTTATCTCATTTGCATCAATAGGACGCCATACCAGCCAACTTGTACGATTCTTCCGTACAACATACGAATTTTGATGAAAATGTAGATTGTACTGTGGTACGAATTTTGAAAATAGCAGTCTGTTAGGTAGGCCAGTGTACGTGAAAATTGCAAGACCATGACCAAGGTCAGCACTAACAACAATGATCTGTGCTAAAAATGAGTATCTTGTGAAGCCTCCACGATATGATATAGAATCTGGCTAGATTCCCATCTCCTTATCCTATACAGGTTCAAAGGCGGCATGTCCGACAAACGTCCAGCCAAAGAAGAACATTTTTGGCAACATTTTGTTAGACAGTATGCTACTGGCCTAGCGTCAGGAAGAAAGAATACTAAGGAGTTCTGTCTAAAACTACCAAATCGTAGTTTCTGGGTGATAACGCTCACCACGATTATTTCTGTAGCACACGCTTACCGTCGTTCTTTATCCTGGAGTTGTAATCCAGATTGGAGGTTTTGTATTTCCATTTTGTCGCGTTGTAACGTGCACATGATATTTCTACTGTCATGCAGTTTATATTTTAATGAGTGAAATAGCATAACTGATGGGAGGTATTAACAAATCCAGTAAACGATTATAAATTCGCCGATGGCAAAACTCGCGGATTATAAAATACGCAGCTTTTTAGAATCTTCATTGAATCAACTTCTGATTCCTGTTTATCAACATAGACTCCAGCTCTGATATATCAATAACTGCCAGTTTGACTAATTGTACGAATTTCAATCTTCACAAGTTGGCAGCTATGGAACGCACTGAAGTGGGGAAACTTATTTCTTGCTAACCCTGTATTTACAGATTGATATCTTGGAAGATTTTTTTTTTCAATTTTGATGTTACCAAAATTGTTTTCTGTCAGTCATTATTTCCAAAATAAAAAATTATTATTAAAAAATTGTTCATCCAAAAAGTATTAACAAAAAAAATTAAAGAGTATTATTTGAATTAATTAACAACAAACAGTTTTTATACCAATATTAGAATAGGGTATAAGGACTTGGTTCATTTCAGCTTTGAACCCTTCAATTCTGCGGTGATTATTTACATTGTTGGTACCATTGGTTTGACTTATCATTTCATGAGATTTAGGGTTTATTCGTCTGCTTTACGTAAGTACTCTTGAACATTTTTATGAACTTTGTGAATCATACATAAATTATTGCCAATTATTACAAGCCTGCTTTTTATTTTCTAACCTAGTTGATTCGCTTGGAAAAACTAGAATGACACATCAATGACTAAATCAACAGAAACAAGACCAAGAATACAACATTTTTCAGCTGCTGTGTACAATCTGAAAATACCATTTAAAAAAATAGGGATTTCCATTGGGCATTTCAAAATTGACTTATACGGGGTGTTTTTGAATTGAGTATAGATTTTTTGGGAGATGATAGAATAGGTCCTTAGAAGTATTTTTTGTCATATGAACATGGGGTCCCCGCAGCTCCGTTTACTTCCAATACTGCATTGAACAATCAAATGACACCGGGACGCTGTGTGCGTTGGTAGGCCTAGATTATTTTAGTTTTAACAATTAACACAAGCAATCTACTGCATGACTTTTACAGTAATTGTTCGAAATGACCGCCATTTGCTTCGTAGTACAATTCGCAACGCCTTATGATGGACTGATGTACGCGTGGAAACAGTTGATTTGCACGGTCGCTGATGTCGACAACACGAGCCGCCAATTCTTCTTCGGTATCTACGGGTTCGGAGTACACCATTGCTTGTGTTAATTGTTAAAACTAAAATAATCTAGGCCTAGCAACGCACACTGCGTCCCGGTGTCATTTGATTGTTCAATGCAGTATTGGAAGTAAACGGAGCTGCGGGGACCCCATGTTCATCTGATTTGTATTTTAGAAGTTAGCTATTTGTTCACACTGTATAGAGACAGAACTATACCCTAGGTCTCTTAATTTAACCAAATCTCATTCGAATTTTTTAGTTATAGTCAGGAGTAGATTGTATTATGTATATTGTAATACTGAATATAACCTCAAAATCTCTCAGAATTCGAAAAATTTTTTAAAATAAAGTAAAATGTCAAAGAGTTTAGATAAGAAAAGAGCCGGAAATATTGAGATACAGATTTTAAAAACTAAAAACCTCGATGCCTTTTAACCTTTGAACGTTCACATATGATGAGGGTATGAAGACGGTAATTATATATTTTTTTAATTCATTAGTGTTGTTTTTTTTATGAAATATGGAAGAAAAGTCTTCAAAAAAAATAACCCAACTTCTTTTATTTTTTATTCTTCACGAGGAAACAATTTACTCTTTTTTTTTATTATTTCGATGTGGATTAGGGAGAAGGAACGAACGAAATAGTTGGAAGCGCTACTCCCCCGCAACTTTCAGAAGTTGATCCCCGAAGCAATTCATTAAGAGTGTCAACGGCTACGACGAAGTTTTGGGCGATAATATTATTCAAAGGCCTCGTTGTGTCAATATTATGGTGGTGGTGGTGGTGGTGCAGCCAAGATGAAATGGGTGCTGCGCCTGTTTATTCTGAGGGTAGTCATGATGGCGGCTGTTGGATGGAGGGTAGGAGAGGAGGTAGGGGGTAGGGAATCGGATGAAAGAAGGGGAGGAATTGGAAGGTCTTCTCTTTCTCTCTCTTGTCGTCACGGCAACATCGTCACTCGCCTCTCCGGGAGAGAAGGCATAGTCGGCGGACAATTTGTCAGCATTGTCGCGAGGGCTGGTGGAGACGAGAGCCAATGGAATCCGTTCTATACAAAATTCTACCCCCTCACTCAGATCGATTTCTTATCCCCTACCCCCTTTTCCTCAACCATCACACTTTTGTTTGTATTTTATTCGTTATCTGCTCTAACAAAAATCCTTATTTCATTAAAACCTGCACTCTCAAACTCTCGTTTGTATAAAAATATTCTGTGTTTTAAGTATTAAAATGTTGCCTCCTATGTCATAGCTTCAGCAATTTGCGAGATACGAACGTAAAAGTTGTATGAAAGAAAGACATGATTCATTGACTATAATGACACATAGTGGTTCCTATATACAATGTTATACATGGTGTATCAAAAAATACGTTTAGAAACTTTGAAGGCAGGTTCCTCACTCCAATACAAGATTTTGAGGTATTAATGAGAATTTACCTCATAAAAGTCATCCTCCAATTGTTTCAGCTGGCCCCACCGATATAATCCAAAAGATTGAGGTCATCGAACTGGTCCTCCCCTATCTATCCATCTGCTAAGGTAGATAGATATCAGCCAGTGCATCTCGAACAATGAGACTACAGTGATCTAGAGGCCCCATCATTCTGTAGCAAGTCAGTGAACCGTTGAAGACATACTAACCCCAAATGTACGCAAATGACATAAGCAACACAACGCCATCTGGTTGATTATATAAACTTCCGCTGATGGATTGTACCTCAAACCTCGTGGAACGTGAACTTTCAGTAATACCTCAGAAATTAAGGAATTTCGGACATATGGACTATGTTTCTTGTTTTGTGTGAGGAACTCGCCTGTTTCTCGCTTAGCCGTTATAGTCTTAGCGAAAGAGACGAAGAGCGAAAAGCTGAAAAGGTAATAACTCCAAAAACGTTCGGGACCCAAGACACGCAAACCCTAGATTTCAATTAACCCCACAGCCAAAGTCACATGGAGAACGAGACGGCCATGCAACTGGAAAACTACCACTAATGGCTCTTTAGTCGATGAATTGATGCCGCATCAGCTCCTATACCACGACCAATATGTGGTGGGGCTCCATCTTGCATAAAGATTATCTGATCCAGACATTGTCTATGTTGAGGTTGAGGAAAGATAAAGTAGTGGTCTATCTATGTATCGTATCTATCTTGTACAGAGGGTAGATTACCGCAGAACGATAATCTGCGGCACTTACTCCTTCGAGGGAGTTTTGCGCCATCCCAGTAACGAACGACTGCTACGAGATGACAGTAGCAGCTGGGACCGACGGCTTAACGTGCCCTCCGAAGCACGGGGGGATTCATGATGGAAGAGCTGCTGGCGGACGAACAAACCAGTGGCTATCACCCAGCACTGATCACTCAGCAAATGGGTCAGACTAAAGTCCCCCAACAGCTGTGCCCCAATTAGCCGTCCCATCCAGCAGTGGTCCTCAAGCCACTGGCTGTCACCCAGCCAGCAGTGGGCCGCGCCTCAAGTTGCTTAACTCCATCGATCAGCGAGCCAACCGACGAGACAACCAGGCCACGGCCACCCCTGGTGGTAAGGTTACATATTACTGATCCCATTAAAGTCATGTTCTCAACAGTGAGTAAGTTCTAGGTTTTGGAGATAGACTTCAGAGAGGAAGCTGCTAAGGGGGAAGCCCATTCCAAGGCCAGAGGGTTGAGAATAGAAGGAATTATTATGGGTGAAATAGTTTTGGTTAGAGATGACGAAGAGAATAGCGAGGAGATTTCGGGATAGCGGGACATCTGGAACTGCATTTGGTATGTCCAAATTCAGCAATTGTGGGCGTTAGCAGCCTGATTCAGATGATAACGGGACGCATCTCCCAAAAGAATTCTTTATCGTCATCCTCATACAGACAAGGAGCAAATGTTGAGCAGGAATGCCTTTCGGAGCTTTCCCTATGCTATTATAGTCCCAATATATGTGCGCTTTTGTCACCTAAGTAGTAAATAACCCTGATTTTAAAAGTAAATATCTCGGAAACGAAGTTTCAAAATTAGTTACAAATGTTGCTGAAAGTGGCGCTGCACACTGTAGTCGTGATACAGAATCTGAGAATTAGGCTGTAAACTGTCTTTTGCAAGCAGCCGTTGCAATCACATCACAATCGATCCGAAATGTGCACCTCTCGCAGCACAGATGGCGCCAACCATCTAGGTCCTTCAGTAGGCTACGTATAGCGCCACCTGTCGACAATATTTGTAAATAATTTGTAACTAATTTTAAAACGGGTTTTTGTTGCAGCTTTCGAAATAAACGTACCATTTGTTTTATGAAGATATGGAGAGATTATACGTTTTATGCAGATTCCTGGCTACGTAGATTACAACAGCGCCTCTTTTCCCCTATTGGTGATGTTCGGAACTAATTTTTTTTTTTTTTTTTTTTTAATAATAAAATTAAAATTTTTTATCTATATTCCCAGAACTTTGGAAACGGCTCTCGTAATAATTTGTAAGGTACCGAGATTCTTTTTTCGGGCTTTAAAGAAAGTTATTCGATTAGTGTTTAAAGAAAAAAAAAATTCGAAGGCTTTTCTGATACATTGCTCTTGTTAATTCGCTCCAGCCACCTTAGGCAATTTTACTTGCGTGCGCGAATTTAAAGCTAAAGAATTTCTTTAGACAAAAGCTGATCTCCTTACTTAATTTGCTTCACTCGCTGAAGAATTTTCGTGACGACTTCAGAGTTAATCTGTTTTGGAATATTTACGAAAGCGATCTCGTCCCATGTGACAACTCAGTTTTCGTTAGATATTGCAAATATGACGGTGATGAAGTCTGTGACCAAATGAGCTGTATATTAAAATTTTTAAAAATAAAAAATGTTTATTTATATATTAAAAAATGATAAATAATTGTATTCGCTGCTATTAAGTATTATTTACTGGAATGGAAAAGTGAAACTAAATAGGAAAAAAACTCTGCAGAAAACGAAAACAAGGTGGAAGGGAAAAAAACAATAAGCATTTTCCTCCAATTTAATTTTAATTTCAAATTACGTTTTTTTTTTTGTTGTTGTTGGTTCTCTTTTTTTGAAGTCTCGTCGAGAAAAAGTCAAATTTTTCCTTGCTTAAGGGTTGCGTTGTTACGAGCAGCCTCGTAACAGTGCTCCCCCTGCCTCAGAAAATTTTCCTCTTTTTATTTTTTTATATTTTCTCTTGCAACCTCTTTGTAAAACCTCTCTCTCACTCTTTAACTAGGAAGTTCAAGGTCGAACATAAGAGAAATCGGCTTTTGTTGAAATTACAGACTCTGGTGGCGCTGGATTTGACGCCGATCTTCAAGTCCTCCTATTGGCCCGCGGCCCTTTCGCCTCTACCTTCCCTTCTTCCCCTCCTCCTCCTCCTCCTCCTTCCTTTAACCTACTCACTCATTCCTTCTATCTCTCTCTCTCTCTCTTATTTTTCAAGAGCTTCAACAATCAACTTTCCTTCTCTTGAAGTTCAATAATCAATAATTTACCCCCTCTCTCCCACCCCCAATCTCTGTCCAGCCGCATCTGTCTATCAGAAGCCCCTAGCTACGCATGTCAAGTTTTAGCTGCACCAGCACTACTAAAGCATCACCGAGCCCATTTCTTTGTTCGAGTCCCCCATTTAAATCGACCGCAGCGGCTTGTAGAACCCTTTTTAGGCGAATATTTTATAGTTTGGTAAAATAAATTTTATTATTAAGCATTGAGGCTTGTTTAATTAACGCGTCGAGATATTTTGGGTGAATTTCATTTTAAATCTCATTTGCAATTCTTTTTTTTTCAGTTATGGAAGGCTTTCTTGTAATTTGTACAGATTCCTGTATTCTAGTCTGTTATTTATTGTTAACGTATTACACAGCTACAGTTCTTCCATTTTTCTTGCGCGCGAATCTTCCCAAACATACGCAAAGGCAAAAGCGAAATGCACGGGTCTAAGGTGCGTCTCATAATTATAAACACACTATCAAAATGTTACCGAAAAAAAAAACTGTTTGTTATATTTACATCAAATTAATGCGTAAACATCAAACAGTTGAAAAGATTTTATACAAATTATGTATCAAGAAAAACAATGAATTACAAAAAAATACAACAATCACTGTCTCATAATTATAAACACACTTGCTTAGTACCCAATAAATTTTCCTTGTTTTACAAGAACTTTGTAAACACGTTTGGGCAATGAGTTTATTAAGGACTTCAGGGGCATCTGCTGGATGTTTTCCCAACTGGAAATGATTGCAGCTTGCAATTTAGCAGTAGAATTGTACTGCTTTCCACCTGCATACACTGCTCGAGCTAACATTGCCCAGACATTCTCCATGGGGTTCAAATCAGGTGATATTGCAGGCCAGTCCATCACCTGAACACCATTGTCCAAAAACCACTTCCAAGTTGACTGAGCTGTGTGAATTGGTGCATTGTCCTGTTGAAATTCAAAGAATGGTGACCTCCAATTACTTCTGCAAAGGGCAACAAATTTTCTTCAAGTAAATTTTGGTAGGCAAGAGCATTAAGTCTACCCTTGGGAAAGGCTAAATTTGTTTTCCCATTAAAAGAAAAAGCTCTCCACACCATCAGTGAGCCACCTCCTTGCTGTCGATTGGAGAATATCTGTTCTTCAGGTCTGATGTCATGCCAGTAGTGTGTCCATCCATCAGGGCCATCCAAATTAAACTTTTTTTCATCACTAAAGATGACCTTTTGCCATTGGTGCCTCCAATGCATATGTTCTTCAGCCCATTCCAGCCGCTTCAGTTTGTGGCGCTCTGTTAGCGTTGGTTGGCATTTTCTTTTCTTGTACACAAGAGTATTTGATTTCTTCACAACACGGGTAACTGTGTCTTTTGAGATCCCAATGTTTGGATGACTTGCTACACTTCGCAGAGATGATGATCCTTGTTTTAATTCCTGGGGAACTGCTCTTTTTTGCCGAGGTGTAAGTTTTTCTGGTCTTCCAGGTCGCTTTTTAGTGCCATATCTTATTCCTAAATTGATCACAACTCTGGTAGAGCGGTTAAGGGCCTTAGCTATAGCTCTTACAGAACTTCCAGACTCCTTCATTGTTGCTATCTGTCCCTTTTCATAATCAGTCAGCTTTGGGCCTCTTGGCATGGTGTTTTTTCCTTCAGGTAAGTTTTAGATCAATTAAAAAGTAATTGATGGTGGCAGCCATTTGCAATTACCAGTTACTACATCTGTTGTTGATTTTTGTAATTATTCCAATTAATGATTTTAAAATTAAAGCAAGTGTGTTTATAATTATGAGACACACCTAATTTATTTCTAGGAAGACTCCAACTCTCATCCATTCATGAGCTAGAAATTACCATTGGAACAGTAAATGATACAAGGTAAAAGCATTGTTGTAAAGGCACATATACACTGGTGGCCAAAAGTTTGGACCAACCAGCAAATCAATAAAAAATGAATTTATACTAAAAATATTTTACACCTCCAACTCTAAGTAAATATGAAACAATATTCAGGGAAGAAAGAAATTTATTTCTGAGTCGTTGCTTTTTTATTACCTTAAATCAAAATAAGACTGGCCAAAAGTTTGGACCAACATCACAAACATGCAAATAATTTGCATATTACAAGTCATCGTCTTGCGTGGTAAGCACTAAAACCATATTATGTATTGTATAATGTTAACTAAAGGCCAACGAGAGCGAATTAGAAATTTTAACTAGCAATTTACAAACTTCAAAAAAGTTGCTGAAATCTTCTATGTGAGCTACAAATATTTATCAGGAATTGTTAAAATTGGAAATAGGACGGAAATAGGACGACCTTGTGCACTGACGCGAAGAGACAAATCAAGAATTAAGAGACATGTTAGACATGATATTACATCCGGGCATGTAGTCAACACCACACAAGTCAAACTTATTCTGCAACTTGCTGCCTCAAGAAGAACATTTCGCAGCGAACTAGGTGCTCAGAACTTTGCCTATGAAATTATACCCAAAAAGTTGCCACTAACACAGAAACAAACGCAGGATAGACTGGAATTTGCTAAGACATATCTGCGTGAAAACACAGACTTCCAATTGGTTGTTTTTTCTGATGAAAAACGAATCAGTTTGGATGGTCTTGATAATAGAGCTTTTTATGAGGAGCATAGTGATAAAGAAAAACTTTTTCCACTGCGAATTAAGCGGCAAATGGGTGGCAGTGGAGGGATGATTCTGGGTGCCTTTGGAAGCAACGGAAAGTTGAAGATTCACATTATAGATGGACATTGCACAACAGCTCAATATAAAGATGATCTTCACAATGTCTTCATTCCTTTGTGCAAAGTCTAGTTTAAGCAAAAACCATGGATTTAACAGCAGGACAGTCCTGCAATCTTTACTGCACGAGTTGTGAAAGCCTATTTTGAGAGCAACAACATTTCCACTTTTGCTTGGACTGCTCGAAATCGAGATCTCAATATTATTGAGAATGTGTGGCATCTCACGGAATAAAAAATTTACCAAAACACTCAGTACAAATCTCGAGAACAGCTAATAGCAGCCATTCAGAAATGTTAATAAAAGCTTATTTGATTCTATTTCAGGTCGTTTGTCAAACATTGTAGAGTCAAAATGATCTCAAATATCAAAGTAATTCATTAGTTATACAAATGTGGTCCAAACTTTTGGCCAGTCTTATTTTGATTTTAGGTAATAAGAAACCAACAACGCAGAAATAAATTTGTTTCTTTCGTGAATATTGTTTCATATTTACTTAGAGTTGTAGGTGTAAAACAGTTTTTCTTGACATTGCTGGTTGGTCCAAACTTTTGACCACCAGTGTACAACCCTTGGAAAACAGTTTGGAATGTTTCTCATTTTCACATTTGCATCTCACTAAAATTACTAATAACAAACAACGAAGCGAAATTGCGCAATTTCCTTTTAACTATATGTTTGCTCAGTATGTTTACAACTACGTTGCTAATCCTAGCCGATTTCGCTGGGTAGGTACAGAAATATGCTATCTCGAACGAGTACGTGTCTGGAAAAAAGTATGGAATAATTACGATTAACCAATGTGCAACAGCATGCAAATGATATGTAAATCGTAGTAGGTTAATCAAGTGATATAAAAGACAATTTTGTAGTATTAATTTTATTTTCTGGTGTTAAGATGGCTAAGACACGTGAACTCAGTACTGCAGACAAAATACTAATTCTGAATTGAAAACTGAGGGTCGCACTCAACAATCCATTGCGAAAACAATTCAGTGCTCCCAAGGAACGGTGTCAAAAGTTTTGGAAGCTAAACAAGCCAAAACTGGAAGCACTGTTAACTAGAAAAGATGTAGAAGACCCCGTGCAACATCCAGTCGAGATGATAAACAGTGAGATAAACAATGCATAGAAGCAAACGTGTGTCAAAGTCACAGATCGAACTGTACTACCTCGATTGAAGGAGAGAGGCTACAGATGCTGCAAGGCGGCCACCAAGCCACACATGACAAGATCGACTGGACAGAGTGGACAGATGTAGACTGGAAAAAAGTTATGTTCACTGACGAGGGGGTGGCAATCACTTGGTCTTAAGAAATTTATGGCAACATATAGGGTGTGATATATCATTCGATCGAAAATATGAGAAAGGAAAGAAGATAGGGTTCTTTTATGTTTTCTAAATACAAGGTTCGATAAAATCAATTTTTGATTTAAAAATGGGGGGTTTAAAAGTGCAGATGAAGGAATATAAAAATAGATGAACCCAGGGCTTCCGCTACTTTCCTATACCTTCCTCGGGAGGCTTAATTTCTTGTTGTCTTTTATGTTTACATTGTTTTCATTTCACTTTAAATAAACTAACTGATTACAACATTATTTTAAAAGGTACTGTCATGAAAATTTATATTTTGCAATAGCGTATCTAAGAAATACACGCGACCTTTCGCGTTCGTTTAGAGGGCGCGCCCGCTGGAAGGTTAACAAAGCAAGTGCGCTTGCGCAAAACAATCATGTGGTCTATAAAGATTTGAGACGCGTTTACAAGTGCGTCAAGAAGTAGAAAGCCTATGTACTTCACTTTTCTGCGTCCAGACGCATGAACTCCAGACGCACATCAACCAAGATTCGGAGACGCAGGTATCTATTTCCATGACACGTGCGTCAAGACGCAGAGACGCAGTTAAAAACGCATGTATGGAAACTAGTGATGTCAAGATCCGGATAATTCGAGATCCGGATATCCGGATCTTTTTTTCGAACCTAGATCCGAGATCCGAGAATCGGATGCTGGTCAGAAATTCGAGATCCGGAACTTGGATCCGAGATCTCTGATCCGGATCTTGGATGCGAGATCTGAGATCCGGATCTTGGATCCGAGATCCGAAAATCGGATCCTAGACAGGAAATTGTGTATATGCAAACTTTTTCTGAAAGCAGTTATAAAAGCTTTTATTAAGTGATAGCCTAGTACTCTTAAGTCCTAATTAGTCTTAATACGCATCCAGCGAAAGGATCCGAAATCCGGATACGGACCCGGATATTTCTAGATCCGAATCCGGATATTATCAGATCCGAATCAGAGATCCGGATCCAACGGACATCACTAATGGGAAACTAAGCTTAACACATAAGAACTGCTTCATTCACGATGAAATTTCTTACCCTAGCTCACAAAACAAATACCAACTTGCATTGAAACTATTTCATGTTTCGGTTATGCAGCTCCAGATACTGGAACAGACTTCGTACATCCACTCATCCCCTTATATCCACCAGTTGAGTTTTAAGTAACAACAGGTTCTTTATTAGGATATAAACACAATAAAGCTGGAAAGCTAAACTATAAAGTAACACGGGATTGGTATATGTCGCATATAGACACGAATTTTCGGGATATCCATTGAAGAAAGTAGCATTTTCGAGAGAAACGAGGATTTGCGTTTTATAATTCGTTTCAACATTCGGAACGCTACATTTTAATTTAATTATAATGAAATATTTACGAGGAGAGGATTTAAGCAGATGAACACATGAACACGCACTTATAGCTTCCGTGATGGCATTATAAAGAAAGTTTATAAAGAAAGTTGTTATCTGGAGTTCTATAGTCGCTTGAGGATGATAAAATAAATTCCCATTTTAAATGGTCCCATAATCAGTTTATTTTCTTAACAGAACAATTAAGTGATCGTCGTTCCATGTGCTGAAGTCAGAACCCCTACTTTAGTGCTTGGATTTTTTTTTTATTATTTCCACTTCATTTTGAAGTTCCAAGTTCTTTTCTCCTCGTCGACGAGCACTCGAGTGGCCGAGTAGAAATTTCTGCAATGATTGTCCACTTTAGAAGAGAAAGAGCCACAGCAAACACTTTAAAAAGCGAGATGCTTCGAGGGCATTTTCGTTTACAAGACGTTTATTTTGATATTTTACCACAAGTTATTTAATTGTTTAGGGTTTAGGAGCAAGGACAAAATATGAGCTTCATTTTCCTCAAACATTCTTGCAGGATGTCCATACTAAAATCTAGTTTTGTGTTAGATTCCATCAGGCATGAATAAGAGCAACCTTACATATCTGTCACACATGAAACTTTTGAACGAGTTCTTGAAAATATTTGTTCTACGATAGTCTTTTTTGGGCAAATTTCTTAATCATGTACGAGGGTGGGCTGAAAAGTAATGCCTCCATGGCTGTAACTTTTTTATTTTTTAACCGATTTTTAAAATTCGGCACAGCTCGATTAGCGATTCATTGAAAGGTTGAATACAGCCTTGCTAGTCTCGTTTATTACCTCATCATTATGAGCTCCAGGTCTGTCTCCCTTAAATAAAGTCTGTCTCAAAAGTATAGAGACTTTGCAAAAACTGTCACGTTAGCACATCAGTAAATTTTTTGACCATACCAAATAAAACACTATTTATTCACACTGTGAACATGATTATTACATATTTTCAAAAATAAATAGCTTTTCGTTTTTTTACAAAAAAATATTTTGAAATCAGTACAAAAAAGTGTCTCAAAAGTATAGAGACTCACCTCCAAACTGAATGGTCATATCCTGTTTTAAATAAAATTGACCCTTTGGAATAGTCCAAATTATAAAGTAAGTTATAATTTGTATTTAATTTCTGCACAATAAGGAGTGACAATGGTGGAAAAGACATTTCTAAAGATGAAATACAATCTAAGTGAAATCTAGAGGTTGACAGCAAATGGCAAGACAGAGAAATTTCTGCTGAAATTGGAAGATCCAAGCCTGTTGTACACAAAAACATTGTAGAGAAAAGGATATGTGAAGCTAAGAAGAGAACAGGATGGCCAACAAGCACTACTGAACGAGATGTGCGCCAGATTTTTCGGCTTGCTGCTACTGGTACAAATTCCTTACGGAAAATACCACGTGAATTGGGTGGACAAATATCCAAAGATACTGTACACAGAAGTATTAAGGCAAATCCTGTACTTGTTTACACCGGGAAGAAGACAAAACCACGTTTAACAAGGAGCACAAGAGAGTTCGATTGGAATGGGCTCGGGAGTTTATGTCGTGGACAGATGAGTGACTTTCTGTAATTTTTTTTGATGAAAAGAAGTGGAACCTGGATGGTTCCGATGGAAATGCATTTTACTGGCACGATTTGAGGAAGGAACCAGAATCCTTTTTTAGCAACCAGCAAGGCGGTGGAAGTGTGATGGTCTGGGGTGGATTCTCCTTCAATGGGACTACCAGTTTGGCATTTTTGACTGGGAGACAAAACTTCTTAAAGTACCAAGATACACTGGAAAACCACTTGGTACCTTTGATGTCTTTTTTGGTTTGGAACAATGGCATTTTTCAGCAGGACAATGCTAGTATACACAAATCGCAGTCAACAAACCAGTGGTTTGAAGCACAGGGTATCAATGTGATGAAGTGGCCAGCCAAAAGTCCGGATTTGGATCCTATTGAGAACCTTTGGGCGGTGATGACACACAAAATTTACGCAATTGGTAGACAGTACTCTTCCATTGCAGAATTGAAAAGTGAAATCGAAATAGTTTGGTTTAATCTGGATCCAAGTCTTCTTCAAAACTTGATCTCATCAATGAAAGATAGTGTTTCAAGTAATTAAGTCCAATGGTAACTTTATTTGAACATGGCTTGAACACTGTTGCTTAATTAGGTGAGTCTCTATACTTTTGAGACACTTTTTTGTACTGATTATTTGAAAATATTTTTTTGGTAAAAAACGAAAAGCTATTTATTTTTGAAAATATGTAATAATCATGTTCACAGTGTGAATAAATAGTGTTTTATTTGGTATGGCCAAAAAATTTACTGATGTGCCAATGTGACAGTTTTTGCAAAGTCTCTATACTTTGAGACAGACTTTAGTTTGAAAAAGTGGTTAAGTGGAGGCCATTTTTCAGGAACTCTGAATGAACCAGGCATCTACAGTGGATAAGAAATATCTCCATGTACCAAATATCTCCTTGTCTATTGTTTTTAATGAAAATAATTTTTGGAGCAATTGATTCCAATTAAAGTTGGACATAAATATTTTTCCACTTTAAAGAGCTGGGTTGTCGTTTAGCTTTTCTTTTTTTCTTCTAACATTGTCGTTGTAGCTTTTTCAGCTTTTTCTCCAACGTTGATGTATTGTTTGGGTAGGGAGATGTGATTGCGTTGGACGGGAGTTTTCTTAGCCATTTTCCCCTCGTGCTTCTATCTGTTTCAAAGGTAATATTTTATCCAAGTCTCCCTTCCTCTACTTTCCATATGCACCCTCTTTATACGATGGGAGGGTTTTTAAAATGCAAAAACTGTGTCAACTTCTTTGGGTTTTTTGACAGCAACTTGAGGCGAGTCGAGATAAAGCAAAAGAGGGGGGTGTTGTGGGATGAATATTTTTCCAAAGAATTCGGTGAGAGAATTTCAGGGGCCTGAGGAGGGGGTGGGGTGGGGATTTTTCAAACGCCAGGCCTCTGAAGTAGATTAGAGAGGGGAAAAAAAGAAGAAGAACAGGGAGTTGTTGGTTGAGAGCGTTTTCAAAGCATCGTATTCTATGTATAATAAATGAGAAGGCTCTTCTTTTAAGGGAGTAAATGAGTGGATGGGAACTGTGTAATGATTGCAGGCTTTCCACTCGTTCGAGTTAACTTGAATTAGAGTTAATTAATTAATTAATGCTTAATTAAGGTTTGATTTTTTTCCCTTCTGTGTTCATATTTTTATCCTCTGTTAATTTAGGAGCTGAATTTAATTTTGTTTTTTATATAAAGAGGTATTCCAAAATTAGATATATAATACGATGAAATGAGAATGCCAAATCTTTCATAATATCTAGATTTGTTTAGTCGTTTCGTTCGGTACCGAACGTCGTGACTCATTCATAATAAACGAGTTTTCTTGAGGCAAGTGTATAACGCAGTAGGAGCCTCTCTCCTTTCTGCGTTGCTATGATGAAAGGATGATAATGACAAGGGACAAACACAAACATCCATGTCCTCAACGGGATTCGAACCCGCGACTCGCTGGTCTCGAGAGCGGAAAGTATTTAGCCAACATTCAGTTACATTTTAGAAATTTGGATTAAGGGCGTTGAAGCGTTCCCCAAAACTAACTGAACCCAACAGACGGGTGTTGAAATCCGAGGTTCATGAAAACCGCAAGAAACCATTCCGAGTTATCAACAAGGAGTTCCAACAGATAACAGGAGTCGATATGCATTGCAACACTTTGCGGAAGGACATGTAGCCGCACACATGTTTAACCACTCCCAAAACAACAAAGCTGCCAGTTTCTAGTAGTGTTTGGAACAACGCCGACATTGGGAGTGTCAAAGAGTGGACAGTTCATTGTTCCAACTGTGGAATCATGGTGTTGGTATGTTTCACTTGCTTGCATGTGGTTGAAGGTAATTTAAACAAATTATTTTGGAAGTTTGTGGTAACTAGGATTATTACTTTCAGGACGATAATGCACCATACACCACCTTGTTAAACTCGCTGATCGATGGAGTTAAGCAACTTCAGGCGCGGCCAGCTGCTGGCTGGGTGACAGCCAGTGGCTTGAGGACCACTGCTGGGGCACAGCTGTTGCGGGACTTTAATCTGACCCATTTGCTGAGTGACCAGTGCTGGATATCCAGCAGCTGGTGAAAGCCACTTGTTTGTTTGTTCGTCCGCCAGCAGCTCTTCCATCATGAACCCCCCAGTGCTTCGGAGGGCACGTTAAGCCGTCAGTCCCGGCTGCTACTGTCATCTCGTAGCAGTTGTTACTTATTGGGATGGCGCAAAACTCTGTCGAAGGAGTAAGTGCCGCAGATTATCGTTCTGCGATAATCTACCCTCTGTACAAGATAAGATGACTCATGGGGCACTACCAATTTAATGGAAACACTTAGAAAAATGCATGTTAGTATCTAGCTGGTCCACCTTTTGCTGCTATCACAGCCTCTAATCTGTCGGGCATACTATCCATTCCGCCAAAACTGCCTTCGACCGTTCAGTCACAGATCCTCCGCGCAATCGACGCTCCGACACGTCGCTGGGGTTGAGATCGAGGCTCTGAGTAGGCTAGTCAAGTTCTTGCACCTCCATTTCATCCCTCCTTGGTGCGTTATCGTTTTGAAAGAGAATAGGGCCATTTCCAAAGTGGTGCCAGAGAACATGGAGTGCGGCGTTGTCCAGGATGTCTTGGTACCGCTCTGCGTTCAGATGACCTACAGAAACCATTGGACCCAGACCGAACAATGAAAACCACACCTCCGCCAAACTTCACTGTGGGCATTACACACCTTGCCAGATGATTACCAGAAGGTGTATAGTGACTCGTCACTTCATTCAACTATCCGCCATTGCTTTGAGTCCAGTGATATCCCTTTCTGCACTATTGTAATATGTGTTGTGTGGGCCGCAGCTCTGCCATGAAAACCCAATGAATGCAGTTCCCTGCGAACAGTCCTGGTGCTTACAATTGTCCCATTGGACTCGATGTTTAACGGTTGCAGTGACTACCCAGCGAAGAGGCCTCTGCCCGAACAAAACCTTGGATCTTCCGGTCCTGGGCTTTACACATCTCTTAATACTTTTGCCTGCAAGGTGGCACCCAACAGTTGAGCTATTCCTAAACCATGCAAGCGACCTCTGTTGTGTAATGTTTGGGATGAATGTCGACATTTAAATTATATGGAGATACCTCATTTTTATGTAAAATGGGGGTGTCCCATAGCTTTTGGCAAGGTAGTGTAACTTGTATATTACAAATTGTTTGATAGTTATTTTAAGAATTCGAAGGAATAGAAAGCGAACTGTTTTTATTTGCAGAGCATCTCTCGGTGAATCTACAGTGCAATGTATTGTGATATGTCAAATATTCCCCAGAAAAGCAAACAATAGAAGTTCTACCAAAGAAACTAAATATATATCCGGATCTGAGGTCTTGACGGATTTCGGAATGACGTCACATATCTCCAATATCCGAACGGTCTCCGTTCTATGATTTTTACACGGACCCCGATTATCCGCCTAATATCCAAGGGTGAAGGGTCACCATTGTGCGTGAGCGCGAGTTTGTTGCAAATTTTCCATTCCGCTTTGCTTTGCTCGAAAGGGTCAGCGGCGTTCGATATGAGGGTCAATGGGATTTTAACGTTCGAAATGATGGGATGTTGAAAGTCGATCGCGATTCCTTGGTGTTGGTCTTCGGGGATCGTCGTCCTTTTCGGAATAAAAAAAACTCCATTGATCGTCGCCCTTTTCAAGGAGGAGAAGGCAGTGTTCCAATACTATTGGAAGACGCTAGTCGTGGCTTGAGGCCAAGAAACAAGTGCGTCGTGGCTTTCATATTTCCGCTAATGTGGATACACATGTATGGTTGGAAGTTGCATTATTTAAAGTGAAGGGCGGAGCAAATTTATTGCGCAACAAAATTAAAGCGTTCTAAACTGTAAAGGAATCTAAAGTTGTTGTTTTTTTATTACGTGATTTTCATGGTCAACTTTGGTTGCTCCGAGGGTCAATTGCAAAAATATAAACAAATGTTAGCGTTATTTGTACAGGGTGTCCCACAAAGGACTCCTTGATTTTAGAAGTAAATATATACACAATGGAGATGGACTCCTTTATGTTTAGTTCGAAAGCCGTAGAAATCTAATACGGAAGTTTCAAATTTAGTTACAAATTCGTTACAAATGCTGCCGACAGATGGCGGTGTAAGATGTGTAAGCAACTTAGAATCCAAAAAAATAGCTATAATAAACCGTTCTTTGTTAGCAACCATTGCAATCACATCAGAATCGATTCAAAATGTGCACCTTCCGAGCAGATGGCGCAAACGAGGAATGAAAATTCCATGCGTTACGTACAGCGCCATCTATCGGCAAAATTGTTTCATTCTTCTATCGATGTCAGTTTCCGAGATATTTTTATTTTTAAAACCAGGAGCCCTTTGTGAGACACCCTAAAGCAGGTATGTAAATTATGTAACAATCTGATACAGAAATTTGAAAATTAATTACAAATGCTGCCAACAGGTGGCGCTGGATTGCTTTAATCTACATTCTGTTGCAACTTTTTTTGGATGGATTTCCTCGGATTACGCTGAATAACTGCAGAAACCGTCGGGACATTTTCAGAGTAACTGCAGATTGCCTGGAGCCAACAATTCTCACTACTCCCTTCAGTACACTACATACAGTGCCATCTATCGGCAACATTTCTAATTAATTTGTGACTAATTTTGAAACTTCTGCATCAGATTTTTGTAGCTTTCAAAATACGCAGTGGCCACGTACAGTGCAACCTTGTACGCCTTCCGTTCAATGCAACGGAAGTGGCAAGCTGTGCTGCCATCTGCCGACAGAATCAAAACAATATTGTATGGATTCCGACGTTAGAGGGCGTGTTTTGGCTAGCTGTTGTTATAGCAACCGCGTACTAGTATTGTAGAAGGGGAAACCAACTGCCCGTGTAACCGGTTATGTTGGGATATGTTTGTAATTCGGGGTCGCCGTGAGCGAAGCGTTAGCGTCCACGTACTAGTATTGTAGAAGTGGCGGCTAGTATTTTCTACTGAGCGATGGGAATCTGCCATATTGTTTGTTTCGAAATTAGAGAAAGTTTGGAGTCTGAAACTGTTGGTAGATGGCGGTATAGCTAGCCACTTCCGTTGCATTGAACGGAAGGCGTACAAGGTTGCACTGTACGTAGCCACTGCCTTCAAAATAATCATACCACTTGTTTCATTCCTCTTTCGTTGTCAGTTTTCGAGATATATTTACTCTTAAAATCTGAGAGTCCTTTGTGGGACACCCTATAACAGGTATGGGATTTATGTAAGAATCTGATACAGAAGTTTCAAAATTAGTTACAAATTTTGCCGATTGATGGCGCTGGATTGTGTTAACCTGGATTCCATTGCAACTTTTTGGATGGATTTCCTCGGAGTACGCTGAGTAACTGCAGAGACCATTGCGACATTTTCAGGAGTAACTGCAGATTACTTTGGGCCAATATTTCCCACTGTGTACAGTGCTGCTTCCTTCAGCGCCATCTGTCGGCAAAATTTGTAACTAATTTTGAAAATTACGTATCAGATGTATACGGCTTTCGAAATAAAGATATCACTTGTTTCTGCTTGTTTTGATCTATGGAAAAAATCCTGAAGGTTTGTATAGACCATTTAGAAATACCCTTATATCAGTATAGCTTCACTATATCTACCGTCACTTTATGATGAGTTAGCTTGAATGTGTTTATTTTCGTATTTTTGTGTTTATATCTAATCCTGGATGTCTGTGGAGTATTTGTAACGTAAAATCATTTTGTTGTCAGGTGTTTCTTATAAACTTCCAAAGAAAGAGAGATAATATTTCTACCTTTGACTTTGTAAGTAGATGAATTATAGAATCGAGTAGTTATTTTGAAGGGTTCTCTCTATATTATGAAGTAGATTGCTTTAAAGTTTGCTTATTATCTACGAACTCTGCATATAATTACCGGAGTTCGTGTTGGATTCAGCTTAAATCCCCGAAGCCAATCTCTCTAAGCACTCCGTTGAAATTAATAGAGTCTGCGTAATCGTCGTCAAATGGCTTCTGTCAAATAGTTTGGTTGTGTGCGGCGACTATTCACAGGCGTCGCTTGTCCTTACAGGTTCCGGCTCTCTCAGTTGTTCCCTTCGTCGCACAATGGAACTGTTCCGCGGCGAGAAATGAACCAGATCCTCTGTAAACTTGGTTTGGGAATCTAAACATTAGAGAAGGAAAAGAGGGGATGGGAGAGGAGTGATCTCACCCCTGCGCTGAGCTCGAAACAGGCGCCTCATTGAGAAAAGCACTTAGGGAGAGTTTTCCCATGTAAACAAACAGAAAAGTGATTGCAAACAAAGACAAGGCTCAGAGTAAGGAGCTAGTTCAAGTTCTTTTTTTTTTTTTTTTAACAAATCCTCATTTTATTTAATAGGCAATGATAGTTATAAGGTGGTTATGGTTTTATTTGTAATATTTATTATTCAATTATTTATTTCCATTTTGAGCTTTAGGCTGTAAGGTTTGCTCTCTAAGAGTCGCATCGGGTGTCCTCTTAAGGAAAAAGATTTCGTGTATGTATAAGCTAGAGGAGTGCTTCTCAAAGATTAAATTTAAATTTTCCAATAGGTTTGTCTTCAGTTTGTGTTGCCCTTTCTTCTCTTGGCGTTTCTCTTGTATTTAAGAAAAGGGCATTATTTTTTATATGCCTTATTAAGTACCGAAAGGTGCTTTATGCTATCAGTGTGGGGAAACGTGTCTGTCCGTCTGTCTGTCTGTCTGTCTGTAACTCAAACTCCTCCGAGGTTATGAAAGATTTTCAAAATCTGTTTTCGTCAGTCGATGAATATGGTTCATGGCACGAACCAGTTACAAATATTATCTAAATCGGTTCATTGGCACGTGCACAAATGGTACCTCTATTTTCCCGCCCAGCAATTTTCAATGGGAAGAAATATTGAGTAATATATCAAACAAATCGTAATGACGAGATAGATGCGGTTATTCATTACTATTTTCGTCAGTCGATGAATATGGTACATGCCATGAAAAAATCATAAATTTTTATGATTCTAAATCGGTTCATTAGCACGTCCACAAATGGCACCATCACGACCCCACCTAGCAATTTTCAATGGACAGATATATTAAGTAATATGTCAAACAAATCTTAATGACGAGATACAAGCGAATATAAATTACTATTTCGGCCAATAAATATGGTGCAGGAAATGAACCATTTTGAAAATTGTTGCAATCGAAACATTGGCACGTGCACTAATGGTTCCTTTATGACACCTTCAAAAATTTTCAATGATAAGATATGTCATGTAATATATCAAACAAATTGTGATGATGTATCATAAATGAATATCACGTAAAAGTAATGATAGTCCAGATTGGTTTCAAGGAACCTGGTTTAGTGGAACCATTATGGTTCATTGGAACTTTCAATACCAAAATATGGCATGTAATATATCAAACGATTTGGAATAAGGTGCCATGAATGATTATAACGTAAAATTCATGATAATCCAAATTGCTTTCAAGGAACCTGGTTTAGTGGAACCATGATGGTTCATTGGAACTTTCAATGCTAAAATATGGCATGTAATATATCAAACGACTTGGAATGATGTGTCATGAATGAATATGACGTAAAATTAATGATAGTCGAAATTGGTTTCAAGGTACCTGGTTTAGTGGAACCATTATGGTTCATTGGAATATTCAATGCTAAAATATTGCATGTAATAAATCAAACAACTTGGAATGATGTGTCATGAATGAATATAACGTAAAATTAATGATAGTTGAAATTATTTCAAAGGTACGGGGTTTAATGGTATCATAATGGTCCATTAGAAACTTCCAATGTTAACATAGGGCGGTTTAAAAATATAGTTCCGCGAATGGTTTAGTTTAACCTTTCGGTACTTGGTTATGTCATTCCTTAATGGTTTATTAAGTTCCGAAAGATGCTTTATGCTCTCAGTGTGAGGAAACGTGGCTGTCTGTCTGTCCGTCCGTAACTGTAACTCCTCCAAGGCTATGAATGATTCTCAAAAACTGTTTTCGTCAGTCGATTAATATGGTTCACGACACGAATCAGTCGCAAAGATGATCGAAATCGGTTTAATGGCACGTGCACAAATGGTACCTTCATGACCCCAGCTAGCAATTTTCAATGGTAAGAGATAGTAAGTAATATTTCAAACAAATCGTAACGATGAGATATAAGCGGTTATTATAAATAGGGTTCCGCGCACTAACCATTTTGAAGATAGTCGTAATCGATACAATGGCACGTGCTCTAATGGTACCCTTGTGACACCAGCTAAAAATTTCAATGATAAGATATAGCAAGTAGTATATCAAATAAACCATTAAGGAATGACTTAACTAAGTACCGAAAGGTTAAAGTAAACAATTCGCGGAACTATATTTTAAACTGCCCTATGTTAACATTGGAAGTTTCTAATGGACCATAATGATACCATTAAACCACGTACCTTTTGAACCATTCCAAGTTGTTTGATATACACATGCAATATCTTAGCATTGAAAGTTCCAATGAACCATAAGGGTTCCACTAAACGAGGTTCCTTGAAACAGATTTGGGCTATCATTGATTTTACGTTATATTTATTCATGACACCTCATTCCAAGTCGTTTGATATATTACATGCCATATCTTATCATTGAAAATTTTTGAGGGTGTCATAAGGGTACCATTAGAGCACGTTTCATTGTTTCGATTACAACCGTTTTCGAACTGGTTGATTCCCGGAACCATATTTATCAATTAATATCAGCTTCTATCCCGTCATTACGATTTGTTTGATATATTACCTAATATATTTTCCCATTGAAAATAGCTAGGTGGGAAAATTTAGGTACCATTTGTGCACGTGCCAGTGAACCGATTTAAATAATATTTGTGATTGGTTCTTACCATGAACCATATTCATCGATTGACGAAAACAGATTTTGAAAATTTTTCATAGCCTCGGAGGAGTTAGAGTTACGGACAGACAGACAGACAGACAGACAGACACGTTTCCCTACACTGATAGTATAAAGCACCTTTCGGTACTTAATAACTCGAAATGATAAAATAAGATTCAAAAATCGTTAATATGTACGTTTTCTCCTATGCGTGCGCAATCGAGTTCATCTCCGGAGATCCTGCTGGCCACCTGAGAATCCTCTAACATAACCTAGTATAACTTTTAATGACACCATTTCGATGCTAAGACATGACATGTAATATGTCAAACTACATACAACGATGTGCCATGAACGAATATAAAAGAGTAATTAATAAGTTCGAAGATGGTCGATATTTATTATGGGGTACCTGTGCTATTGTACCACTGGAAATTTTCAATTCTAAGATAGGGCATGTAACATATCAAACAAGAAGTACCAACATGCCATGAATGACTATATAAGAATAGTTATAAAATTCGTAGATTATCGAATTTGAATGAATGGAACCTGATTTAAGGTTTTCAAAAAGTAAAGATACATAGGGTATAGCCAGAGGGTTAACTTTCACTTTCATTCGTTAGCTTGCTTTACTAATTCATAAGGTAGCGCCACACTGCGTCGTGTGTGAAAAACAGTTGTTTGATATGGAAATCCTGCTAAATCCCGCTAAATTAAATGCGAAGTCTGATCTGTTATTCGATTTCTTAACGCCAAGCGTGAGTCTCCAGCTGATATCCACGGACAGTTTGTTGCTGTTTAAGGAGGGGGATGTTAACAAATGGGGTCTGCTTCCTCCATGACAATGCTCGACCCCATATGAGTTGTTACCACAGATTTGCTGAAAAGCTTCAAGTGGGAAGTTCTGGATCATCCACCGTTGTCCGGACCTCGCACCCAGCGATTTCCACCTGTTTCTTCACCTGAAGAAGCATCTTTCTGGGAAACTATTCGATGATGAGGATGACGATATGAAGCATGAAGTCAACGCTTGGTTCAAAAAGACAGGCGGCATCCTTCTATGACACCGGAATACAAAAGCTTGTTTAAAAGTACTTGTTTTGACCATGTCATGACGTTTGTATCTTTACTTTCTGGATGTGCCTCGTAGTTTATGGGTCTTTCGGTACTTGGTTATGTCATTAAAACTAGAGCCCCTGTCCACATTGGCACCTAAATGTTATTTTCGATTTAGCACCCCAAAATTATGTAAGATCAGCTGTTTTCATGCCCGCAATTTTTTTTTTTACCTGTATTTCACCATAGCAATATGTTAGTGCTTAGGTATTGAAGTATGTATGAGAAGTACAGTATACATGTATAAGGGTTGGACAAATTAATATGAACACCTATATAAATACAAACCTAGCGTCAATAAACTTCGGACACCAAGTAATTTGGCTAAAAAACACAGTGAAAAGTGCATACAGAGGATTGCAGTCTAATGAAAATAGATTTACTGAGTAGATGGAACAATATCAACATCGATTTAGAATCGATTTAATGGTGGGAAATAGTTTATTCAAATTTATTTAAAATTGCGTTGTCAACAGGTTTCAAAGAACTTCGTACACATGGGGTCGCCAGCATATAGAACTCTCCTGAAGGCTGTAGAAACGCCCAGAATGCTTTGCATCAGGCTTTAAAAGCACCGTCCACGCGACAGAGCACAGTATTCGTGTTGTTTTCAACCATGGGACGTGGTAAGCCAGTAGAAACGTGGATACAGCAGTTCCAGAATAACAAATCCCAGCGAGCTATTGCCCATGAATTATCAGTTCCACTCTCTCTCTACTGTTAATGGGTTCATCAAGCGTTTCAGAGAAATCTGGAAAACAGAACCAGGGACTGCACCAGGCAAGCAGCGATTATTGAAAGTTAGGGACCTACGAGTATTTCGACGTTACATTGTGAAAAAAATGACTGTTTGGGCTCGAGAATATTTTCATATACCCATATCCTAAAGCACAGTCCGCCGTTACATCAACTATTACTTATACGCTACAAAGAGGAAGCCATTTATAAGCACTGTAGCTAAACGTCGCCGGGTAGCATGGGCCAGAACCCATCTAAAGTGGACCCTTGCTCAGTGGAATAGTGTTCTGTGGTCCGACGAGTCTACCTTTGCAGTGATGTATGGCAACAACGGTCGCAAGGTGCTAAGGACCAAGACGAAAGGAATCATCCCGACTGTTACCAGAGGAAAGTTCAGAAGCCTGGATCGCTTCACTTTTGCGAGGGCACTATTAACTCTGCTGCCTATATAAGCATTCTTCGACAGCATCTGCGTCCATCCCGCCAAAAGTTGTTCAATAGAAGACCAAGCATCTTTCAGCAGGACAACGCGAAGCCTCATGCTGCTCGGAACACCAAGGCTTGGCTACAACAACAGCGTTTCAGGGTGCTTGACTGGCCTGCCTGCAGCCCAGATCTGTCACCCGTTGAAAATGTATGGCGCATTTTAAAGCGAAAAGTCAGACAGCGTGAGCCACTGAGTGGTAATGTGCAATAAACGGTACGGTGTACGAAGTTGATTGCAACGTGTTGAAAACGGAACATTCCAAAAAGTCGCTTATTTATTTTTTATGTTAAAATGCTATATGACAGTTGTACTAAAGCTCTGTGCACTCAATAAAGTAATTTTCATTTGTTTACAATTAGTTTCGTTGTACTTATCCAAAATTCTGTAGGTGTCATTGACGCTAGGGTTGTACTTTGTCGACAGTTATGAGAGCCTATAAGAAACAGGGAAGGATAGAGACAGATTACATCTGAGATGAACACACATCTATCAAGAAGTTGTATCAACAAAAACTATCCGGCGTGAACTGCATGCAGCAGAAAATGGTGTTGCGAGCATAGAAATTGGACACAACAACAGTGGGAGAGGGTCATCTTATCAGACGAATCGTCGTTCTCATTATTCCAGACAAACGGACGTGTTTACGTTTGGAGATGGCTAGCAGATGCTTATGATGTTGGCTGTTAAGTAGTCCCGAGACTAGTTTAATGAACACTGTGATAAACTACAACACGTTGACTGGCCACCTCATTCCCCTGATCTTCAGTGTGTATATGAACTAGAAATATTTATATTATAAGCTTGTTGATAGAATCAAATATTTATGAGCTGAAGTTTGTATAGAGCATGTCTTTTGGCCTAGACAGGATCAAAGCTGTTGTATGATCATAATCTCACTCCACTCGAGGATAATTCTCTATGCGAAATTTCGTTAAGCAGGCTTTCCGTCCAACAAAAAAGTTGAAGATGCGGCTAAGATAAACTCTTCTCTTGAATTTTTAACGCTATCCCGTGCGGTGTCGATCGAGAAAGCGGAAATTAGTCTTCTTCCCTGCTCATCCTTTTACCCGCAAAATAGAAAAAAAAAAAACCTAGAAAAAGAGAGCGAGATTAAAGGGATTATTTTATGGGTTAAGCAGCAGAGGGTGATGGTGGAATAAACTTGCTGCTCTTCTCAACGAGGGTGTAGTGAGAGTTTTGGAACAATTGACCCAGAGGGTTTCCAGGTGAGAAGCGTCGAAGGGAAACACGGCATCAAGTCGTGTTAAAGCACCTGGTCCTCTGGGCGCTGCTGCCTTCTCATTATTTCGGCTACATTAGCCAACGCCACGGATCATGGGCCTTTCATAATCACTCAGGGGAAGGAAATCTAGAGGCATAAAACCCTTTTCACACACATGCGAGACAACTTTTGAGGAAGAGTTCCGCTTAGAAAGGGCGCTTTCGGTTAAAAGAAGGGCGACAAAGTTTAAACGTGGGGGCTTTAAAGAAAAGGTGAGATGTCGAGACACTGAGGGGGTCGAGGCTTCTGTCTACTTTTGAATAGGGCCGTGGTAAAGGATTTTCCTGGCTGTTATTCCAAAAGACGGCTGAAAAGAAGCAATCCTTCCAAATCCCAGCAAGCTAAGAAAAAAAAAATACTTCCAACTCCTTCATTTCCGCCAACAGTCAAGTTCAACTGATCGATACCCATGTGAGTGAGAGGGGGGATACAACAAAGCTATAAACACGCAAAGGTTTCTCTCTCTTTCTCTCTCACCCACCGAACTTTCATAATTTCTACAGATTCGCGTGCCCTTTCCCCATTCCGCCCACTCGGATTCGAACTCGCTAGAAGCAAGAACCCATTCGGGGCACACGTTGTAGCTAACTGGTAAATATTCAGCAGTAGCCGGAAAAATCGTAGAAGGAAACGAACCGGCGATACGAAAGAGACGAGGAAAACTCATAAACAACACACATACTTTTATTAAGGGGAAAAAAATAATAAAATTCTCTAGACGCGCGCGCGCGCGTGCTTTTATTAAAAAAAATTTTTTTATAATAAAACAATACCCCTACTAGTAATTTACGATTGTTAATAATTTATATTATCGTATGAGAATATTGCTTCTAACTTATACCCTACTCTGAAGATATCCAATATTTTACAATAAATGACGTTTTTCATATTAACCTGTCCGAGTTAATTTAGACATCATTTTTAGAACTGCTTTACCTGATGCAAAAGACGCTGATTATAGAGCGTATTCATAAACACAGAGGTAAGCGGAAGATGACGTGTACAGGAGTGTTTTTGTATCGGGCATTGAGCCCCAGTGCATTGGCTTGCCCGGTCTCCTGACCTTAACCCACTAAGCTTTTTTTTTTATCTGTAGGGATACATCTATGATCTGGAAAAGCGTATAATAAGAAATTAATCGATCTTTCGTTTTAAATCATTGCCGATCGAATGACATATCACATGCCATATGTTGCCATACCTCTTAAGACCAAGTGACTAGGACAATTTGTTCCAAACTTCCTCTTGGTAGATTTTGCATAGAGGAATCCGCATATCGAATTTCGCTCCTTCACATACCTAAATACATGTAGACAAGTTTGGTCCCCCTCTAAATCCCACCCCCGAAACTCCGACCCCAGTGGGTCAATCAAAACCAAACTACGAGGTTGGGCTGAAAAGTAATGGTAGCTTTGGATTGAATGGTAGCTTTGGATCCTCTTCTGCAGCACGATAACGTCGCACGATAAATGAAAGACTTTGCTCCTTGCGACTTTCACCACTTCCCAAAGAGAGCCTTAAGAGGCATGAGTTGCGTTCTGACGACGAGGTGAAACCTGCCGTTCGGTCTTGGTGTCGACAACAACCCCGGAATTCCCCTCCGAAGGGTTCACCCGACTAGTCACGCGTTGGTACAATGCCTGGAAAGGGATGGGGACTAGTGATGTCCGTTGGATCCGGATCTCTGATTCGGATCTGATAATATCCGGATTCGGATCTAGAAATTTCCGGATCCAGGCCCGTATCTCGGATATCGGATCCGGATTTCGGATCTCTGATATCGGATCCAGATTTCGGATATCGGATATTAGATCCGGATTTCGGATCTCGGATATCGGATCCGGATTTCGGATCATTCGCTGGATGCGTATTAAGACTAATTAGGACTTAAGAGGACTAGGCTATCACTTAATAAAAGCTTTTATAAACTGCTTTCAGAAAAAGTTTGCATATACACAATTTCCTGATACAGGATCCGATTTTTGGATCTCGGATCCAAGATCCGGATCTCAGATCTCGCATCCAAGATCCGGATCAGAGATGTCGGATCCAAGTTCCGGACCTCGGATTTCTGACCAACATCCGGTTCTCGGATCTCGGACCTAGGTCCGAAAAAAAGATCCGGACATCCGGATCTTGAATTTATCCGGATCGTGACATCACTAATGGGGACTATGTCGAAAAGTGAATAGTGCATTACATAGAGGAAAAAAGAATTTTGAAAATCGGTTAAAAAATAAAAAAGTTACAGCCATGGATGCATTACTTTTCAGCCCACCCTCGTAAATAGTGAAGGTGGATATGTTCCACAGGACGCAGGTATCTTTGAGCGACTTCGCCAGTTCATGTTGCACTGCTACTCTTGGCGGACACTTTGAGTATCTCCCGTGATTGCCCAATAAACGTATTCGTGGCTTCCTTTTAGACATACGATATTTTGTGATACCATCCCATAACTCCGAGGAAGAAAATAGTTGTCATGACTTATGCGCCATCACTCGTAGAGACACTCAGTATAGCTTGTCCGTTGGGTACTTCGTGAGTAAGGATTACACAATGACAATTGTATGCAACAGCTTGAATGCGTTCACCCACTTCATTATCGTATCACGTATCCATGATGCTCTGATCTTACGCAATTTTGACATATGAGCGATGCTTACTAAACCGCAATCTCAAGTCCAAAAACTCGACCCAGGACGGAACAGCGAGTACTGAGTTTTTTTTAGCGACGTAAGGTGACCAGGATGTCAACATTATCGTCGACTGAGCACTATTTAAAACGAACAGCTGTGAGCAATTGGTGAAACAGGCTAGCGACCAGGTCTTCTCTCTTCTGCATGATGTTACGGAAGTTCCGGTTGGAACATGTGATTAACATCTTTGGGCCCCTCAAGAAGACATTACAAAGGAAACGTTTCACAAAACAACCACAATACTTCTACACCAAGAGACTTGACCTACCATGTAAACGAGGGACCAATGCCTCAACAAACATAGGTATTACATATCGAGACCGTATCCATTTTCTTTTAGGCAATCACAGTATCGCATATATCACCATTCCCCACTTCATCGACACGGACATTTCATCGATTGTCTGTTATAATCTATAAACAATTAAATTTATACCCAGTTGAGAAACCTTGTCAATGAAAGCAGTGCGCGTTTGGATCAGTAATCTTGATGAATCGGGAAAATATCTGTCTTCAAAGTGTTCTTTTTCCTTGATTGCTCATCTACTTGATGCGCTGTTTTGCCTCTTTTTTGTTCCAAACTGAAGATCTCAGAAAGAGCAGAGAATTCAACTCAAAATCAGCGCATCAAGTAGATGAACAATCAAGGAAACAGCACTTTGGAGGACTTTTTGCGTGAAAAACTACCAAAAACTTGTTTTTGAGTTGAATTCTCTTCTTGTTCTGAGATCTTCAATTTGGAGCAGAAAGAGGAAAAACAGTGCATTTCGTATGCTTATGCTTGTTTGTGTTGATATGGACCCTCCTAATAAATTTCCGTCCAAAACTGACCCACGGGCGATGATAAGGTTTCTGACAGCTGAGGACATTCCATCAGTTGACATTCAAGCTCGGATGTTGAATGTTTATGGAGAAGCTTTGGTGCGTTGGGCCAAAATGTTCAATGGTGGTCGTGTGGAAACTGCTGATAAACCACGTCCGGGCCAAGCAAACGTGGTCGTCAGCGATGAATTGAAGACAGACATGGATAAATCAATTCGTGAGGATAGGCGGATCAGCATACGGTCACTTGCGAAAGATCACAACGTCAATATTGGTTCCGCATACGAGGTCTGTTCAAAAAATACGTAGACTGTTTGAATTGCGCAGGCCCTGTTGGTCCCAATCAAAATCGCTTGGTGTCGCCATCTTCTGACAGATCCGCTGATTACAAGGCAGTTTTTTGATTGCAAATATCAGTATTGGTTGATTAGCTACGCGGTTGTTTGTGAAGTGTGTTTTTTTTTCGTTTGGCGGATTTTTAGAATGAGTGACTTGAACGAGCAAAGAGTTGCTGTGAAATTTTGTGTTAAACTCGGAAAAACTGCCACTGGACGAGTGGAAAAGGCCAGAAATGTGGACGAGAGGTGACTGGTTGTTTCATCACGACAACGCTCCAGCCCATTTAGCCCTCAGAACTCGAGAGTTTTTGGCCAAGCACTCGATCACTGTTCTTCCTCACCCACCCTACTCACCTGACCTCGCTCCTTGTGACTTCTTCTTGTTTCCCAAACTCAAAAGACCTTTGAAAGGAAGGAGATTTGAGACGATTCCCGACATAAAGGCAAATGCGACGAAGGCGCTGAAGGACATCACAAAAGAAGCGTTCCAGGACTGTTTCCAAAAGTGGAAACACCGTTGGGATAAGTGTGTGCGTCGGGGAGGAGAGTACTTTAATAGGGGGCCCAGATGTGTAACTTCTGAATAAAGTATATTTTGTTTTATGACGTCAGCCTACGTATTTTTTGAACAGACCTCGTTCATGCTGTAGTGAAAAGCCTGGGATATGGCAAGGCCTCCTGTCAGTGAGTACCTTGAATGCTCACGGAAGAGCACTAAGGGCTGTGTTTCGGTTGCTGTTTGGATCATCTGGAACGTGAGGGGGGAAGCGTTTTTGAAGAAGATTATCGCGGTAGATGAGACCTGGTACCATTATTGGGAACCCTCCGGGAAGGTATCCACAATGCAGTGGAAGCATCCGCAAAGTTCGGCCGGGAAGGTTATGCTTACGTGTTTCTTTGATTCTGACGGTCCTCTGCTTTTGGAGTTTATGGAACCCAAAACCCGTATTAATGCTATCGCAGACACCAAGACACTGCAGAACTTGCGGTAAGCTCAATGATGGGGTGATCTTCCTGCAGGACAATGCTAGGCCACATGTTGCGAGATTGGTGCAGGAAGCAATAACCAAAATGCGGTGGCAAGTTCTGCCACATCCTCCTTATGTGTTTGGTCCTTTAAAAGGTCGACGATTCGCCAATGATTATGAGGTTAAGGACGCTGTTCGGGCATGATTCAGAGAGCAGCAGAAAAGAGACTTTTTTTGCGGACGGTATTAGCCGATTGATGCCCCAGTGGGAGTCGTGTATTGCGGCAGGTGGAGATTTTTTTTTAGAACTGCGCTTCTATAAAGTATTGCTCCCCGTTAATACTTTCATTTCATCCGTCTCATTGCCCTTTAAATCACTTTCATTTGAACGCGCCTTATATAAACCAGGTGTTCATATATTTTAACAAGAAATTAGTCCCCAAATAAGTATAGTCCTTTCTTATAGTGCCAAGTTTTAATAGCTCTTGTGAGCCAATCCGACTCACTAACTAATGTTATAGTTCATGCTAATAGTCATCCAAATACTAAGATAACGTATTAGATTCAGTCAATCAGGAACGAAATTTAAAAGCCATTCGAATAGTTGCGGTCAATACGGCGCGAGAGTAAGAAAATTTGCAAGACGCTGCTACAAAATAGCCTCGAACTCTGTTGACATTTGCCTGCGAGAAAGAAGACCTCAGATAGAATCTTGGTGCTCCCCAGAATGGGGGTTGGGTCGAGAAATATGCGTTCTGAAATTTAATCAATTTTCTTCTCTCCCACCCTGCCAGTCCTATCCATTGAACGAGATGAAAAGGTCAATCAGCCGGTGAGACCTTCTCGAATCATCAACTTTTATCCCGCCAGCTAGCTCCTCTATTGATCTGGCTTCCATTCTCCACACGCCTTGTACACGTGAGAGGTATAGGAATATTTATTATTCAAGAACTTTTCTTCTACATGCACATTGTTAGATAAAGAAAATTGCTAATAGTAACCACAAATCCACATAGAAATTTTTAATGAATAGTATGTACATTTCGGCAGCTATATGGATTTGCGGTTTCTATTTTTTTTTCGGGCTATTGCAGTTGTGTCCAGTTGTTTAGCATACATTGTTTATGTTATACGTCAATCTATAAATATATACCATCGCACGGACTAGTTCGACTATAGTACAGATTGGCGCAATAGCAAGTGCTCTAATGGTACCAATACGATACCCCTCCTTAGAAATTTTCACTCTTAAGACATGGCATGTAATATATCAAACAACTCGTAATAATGTTTTTTAAATGAATATACAGGGTGTTTTTGAATTGGGTACAGATTTTTTGGGAGATGATAGAAGAGGTCCTTAGTAGGAGCAGACAAGCTGAAAGGAATTTGGGAAGAGATTGACCATCGTCTTGACATTATCCGGGTGACTCGAAGAAGTCACATAGAACATTTGTAATGCTACAACCCCTGGCAAAAATTATTCGAACACAACGTGCAAAATGTAAACAAAACATTTTAGTTAATGATCAAGTGTAATCCTGATACTTCAGACAGAATATAATTATATAGTTTTATTACTCAATCATTTCTAAATGCAAACAAGAAAAAATTATTAGAACACTCCTAGGTTAGGAAAAAAATATTCGAACACAATGAATAAGTTATGGAAAACATCAGTGGTAATAAACATCAATAATGTTTTGAACCTCCTTTAGCTTGCATTACTGCTTTAATACGCTTTGGCATAGTTTGAACCAAATCTCTGCAATAATCAGAACTAATTTCACCCCAACTGTTACGAATTGCAGCTTTAAGTTCTTCTTTGTTTGTAGGGTTTTTTTCATTTACCAATTTTTTCAATTTCCACCACACGTTTTCTATTGGTGACAAATCTGGACTTTGTGCTGGCCATGGAAGTGTTTTAATGTCCTTGTTTTGTAGGCAAGTTTTGATTCTTGCAGTGCGGTGACAAGATGCATTATCGTCTTGAAAAATGATCTGCTCATCTCCGAATTGATCTTCCACTCATGGAATTAGGAAATTATCTAACACTTCTTCATAAACTTCTCCATTCACTTTTCCACGCATTATTGCTAGTTTTCCCAGTCCTTTCGACGACATACATCCCCAAACTATGAAATAAGATGGAAATTTTTGACCCTCTCTTAAACACTGGTCATGAAACTTTTCTTCACTCCGTCTCCAAACAAAAATACCGTTATCATCCTAACAACCAAGATTAATATGGCTTTCGTCCGAAAATATCACCTTACTCCAGTCTTCTTCAGCCCATGTCTTGCGCTGTTTCGCCCACTGTAAGCGTACTTGTCTGTGACGTTTTGTAAGTTTGGGCTTAATTTTCGCTTTGCAGAACTTGCATCCCATTTCGTTGAGTCGATTTCTGGCTGTTCTGTCACTCACACGCACGTTATACTCACACCATTGCTTATTCAGTTCCTTAGATGTGCAGCTTCTGTTTTTCTTGCAAATTTCCCTGAGTGACTGATCCTGGCGCTTGCTTGTACACCGTTTTCGACCTCTCCAGTGGGATTTAATACTGTACCAGTCTCTCGAAACTTCTTCCACACGTAGTTAACAGTTGATACAGCACAACCATCACAGTTGGCAACGTCTCGTTGCGTTTTTCCTTCTTTTAACAAGCGGATTATTTGGTTTTTGGTGTCATTGCACAGTTATTTTCTACGAGCCATTTCTTGATGCAGTGAATTGTGGAAAATCAGCGAAATTATTTATAACTAGTGTCACAAGATTAATATGCAAAATTTAGCAGTAGAGTAGACCAATAGAAAAATTTCAAACGTAATCTGTTTCGCAGAATTATCAAGTGTTCGAATATTTTTTTCCTAACCTAGGAGTGTTCTAATACTTTTTTCCTCAGTGGGGGGTGAACTGCTGATTTTTTAAAGCATTAAAGTTTATTCAAATGATCCAATTTTTCTTATTTGCATTAAGAAATGATTAAGTAATAAAACTATATAATTATATTCTGTCTGAAGTATCAGGATTACACTTGATCATTAACTAAAATGTTTTGTTTACATTTTGCACGTTGTGTTCGAATAATTTTTGCCAGGGGTTGGAGAACAAAAAGTTTTTGAGTTTTCTTGCATTTTAAACCCGGTCTGGTTAGTTTATTTTGTAAAATAAATGCATAGTAAAATTTTGAAATGCCGACATCATTTTGAATCACCCTATACAATAAACTAAAATGTGTACTTTTGACATTGAAACGAGGTCTCCAGCAATACAAGTAATCAAAAAAGTATTCATTGGGGGGGGGGGGGAGTTAAAAAGCGAGTTACCTCATTGCCAGAACGATGTTAAAAATGGCATTACAGGCGGAATGACTTCATTAAATCAATAATCACTGAGCTTCGAATTTTACGGATAGTCTTCGCTCCGCAACAATCAAATGTTTTATTCAAATTATTTATTAATTTGAAAACTACTTCACTTTCAAATTCTAAACTCAATTTTATCGATGAAGGCAAAGATACGGAAGGTCGATCTTAGAGATATTCCTATTCTAATTTTCGATGGTCTATCCGAATCTGAAGTCAAATTCAAAAAATCCGAAAAAAATGGCAACACCAAACGACCGATTGCACAAATCCACTGTTCATCACTGCTTTGCATTATTTTATTAAAACTACCTTTATGGTACTTTTTGTATTTTGCCTTTTTGCAGATGTATACGGCGGATTTGATTCCAACGGCTGTCTTTTACGAGCTCGAAAATTTCGTACGCGTCCTGTAGACTTTTTAGCTTCCGTTTTATTTATTTACTAGCAAAGGTACCCGGCGTTGCCCGGGATAATTCCACTTGGATGTAAACAGAACAATCTCAAAAAATTAAATTAAATTTTGCAATATCTTAAAAATAAACACATGAAAATGCTTAGAATTAATACAGTAAAAATTCTTAATGAAAATTCGAAAAAAATCTTTTTAAAGGCTCAATGGCTGGACCTCTCCAAGGATGCAACTGCTATTTTAAATAATTTCTTACTCACGTAATCTTACCTCAGATGTATACTTAGTGTTGTTGCAATTTCCACTCTTCTCTCGATGTGTTGAAGCAAAACTTGGCCATTCATCACTTTTTGCAGTCTAGCGGTCGCCGATTCTTCTATTTACTTGCTTCCCATTTGCTCAGTACATCACGGAACTAAAGGAGTGCTTCCTCTATCGTCTTTCCACTCTTTCTCAATAGTCTGCTAACTCTTTGCCTTGCATTGTTGGTCATGAGATATATATTGTTGGTTCATGCAGTGTGTTTGTGAATTGCGTGCTGATACCATTGTTGATACCTATTGTTGTACAAACTTTGCCTTGCATTGTTGGTCATGAGATATTTCTCATTAATATGCCTTACCATGAATATCGATTTTTTATCGATATTTATTATTTTTCCGAAATCTGAGGTAGATCTTCCTCATGCTTTGAAGGTCATGTATGCGAAATTTTATCAAGATCGGAATAAAACTGTAGATTTGTATAAAAAACATACAAACAGACCCACCCACCGACCCACACATAAACATCCTTCTTTATATATATAGATAGATTTTTTTTTTGCTGTTTGGAATTGCTTCTTCTACGAGCTCTATACGCTCTCATGCGTCCTACACTTGCTTTGGGGGGGAAAACTCTCCGTTTCATTCATATAACTGGATGGATTTCCAGCTCGCATCTCCCGCTTCCAGGAGACTAGCTGAAAAGATGATGATGAAAATAGACAAACACAAACATCCATGCCCTTGGCGGGATTCGAACCCGCAACTCGTTGGTTACGAGAGCGGCAAGACCTGCATTTGCACTGTCAATGATGATGCAGTAACAATGTATTACATTTCAATGCGGAGGCCTTCTCTCTCTCGGTGGTCATGCTTCATCTCGGATGTTAACACTCAGTGGAAACAATGAAGGTTGGATTGTTGGAGGTACGTCACGTTTCATTCTAAGGATTTCACTCCCCAAGTCGTTGTCGCCGCCTAAGAAGTTTCACTTCAAAAAATTCTGGTAACATGGCAGATATCTCAAAGCTGCCAGGTAGGCGAGATCTGATGAGTGTGGTTTATAGGTAATAGGGGGGTGGGGGATTCATTGCCGCACTCAAATTTGACTTTGACCACCAAATTTAAGGTTATCCATTTGCTAACTCGAAAGCTATTAAAGATAGAGAAAAATTTCCGATTGCTACCCTGTAGAGCAACACCACATTAGTCTGAAAACAATTTTTAATCCCACCTTTCCCCTTGAAAGATTTTGAAATCAGAGATCTGAAGGACGAAACTTTTTCTTGCTACTGCTCTAGAATAAATATTGAAAGTCACTGCCGCTTACTGAAACCTCTGCGCTTTCCGATTCTAAGAATGTGTATACATTTTGAAATATAAACTGAGTAGATGCATGTGGGCATCTGAATTCGCGAAATAATTTAAAAGATTTTTCTCGTTAATTCAGCGCGAATTTTATCTGAAGCTATTCCCATGCATTCCTCTGCTTTCCCTATCCTGCCTCTGTCTATCTTTCCCTCTCTCGCTCTCCTCTTGCCATTATAAAAATATTAGGCTTTAATATTGGATTTATTAAGCAGGCTGAGCCCAGCCAGTCTCTGTGAACTGTTGTCACCACCTGTAGCCTATCGACAAGTTCGAAGCTCCCGGGAAAACAGAAACCCACGGCCGCAGCCCCTCGCTAACAAGATTAGGTTCCTGCAACTGCCATCATACGCCGTTCAATTGAATCCTCCTCGCCTTATAGCGGGGGTTTTGGCTTTCCATTGGAATGAAGGGAGGATGAGGTGGGGGAGGGGTGGAGTCGGAGTCGACTATTGCCTAGCAACGAAACAGCACGAGGGGTCGAAAGCTCTGTCGGAAGCTATCAAGGACCCTGAGGTGAGCTCTCGCGAAGAACACATAGGCGAGGTGGATCTTGCGGTTCGGTCTCATAAAGATACAAAAGGGGGGAACAAACAGCATAGAAGGAAGAGACAGACCTTGGAGCGAAAAGTTTAACCCTCCCCCAACCTTTTCTCTCGTCCCCTTCTAGGTAAACGGACTGACAGCCATCGGAGGAGGATGTGTTGCTTTTCTTAGCACGCACGTTCGCACTTTCCGTGAGGCGGTGTTCACTTATAAAAGCAATGTTCTATTTAAGATTTGAACTCTCTCACAAAATACTGCTCATTGGTATAATCTGAAATATCGATTATTAGGAGCGATAGATACTTATATTTTCACAATATGCGTCCGTCCGTCTGTCTGTAGAGGTAGCGTTCGAACATTTCCGTAATTTTCGACTTCGGTTTTCGCCATTGCGCAACTTAGACAAAACGACAGCCTGAGTTAGTTAGTGGAAAAAATCGAGATATGGCATGTAATATATCAAACAACTTGTAATGACGTGTCAAGAATGAATATAACGTAAAATAAATGCTAGTCAGAATTGGTTCAATGGTACGTGTTTTAGTGGTACCATTATAGTCCATAAGAAGCTTCAATGCCAAGATAGGGCTTGTAATATATATATCAAACAATTTGTAATGCCGGGTCATGGATGAATATATGACGTAAAAATAAACCATTCGTGGAACCATATTTTCTAATGGAGCATAAAGATAACATTAAACCGCGTACCTTTGAACCAATTTCGACTATCATTAATTTTACGTTATATTCATTCATGACACATCATTCCAAGTCGTTTGATATATTACATGCCATATTTTAGTATTGAAAGTTTTAATGAACCATAATGGTTCCACTAAACCAGGTTCCTCGAAACAATTTCGCCTATCAATAATTTTACGTTATATTCATTCATGACACACCTTCCCAATTTGTTTGATATATTACTTGCTATATCTTGTCATAAGGGTACCATTAGAGCACGTGCCATTGTTTCCATTACAACCATTTTCAAAATGGTTCATTCCCGGAACCATATTTATCAATTGGCGAAAATATTAATTTATATCCGCTTCTATCTCGTCAATACGATTTGTTTGATATATTACTTAATATATCTTCCCATTGAAAATTGCTTGGCGGGAAAATAGAGGTACTATTTGTGCACGTGCCAATGAACCAATTTAGATGATAATTGTGATTGGTTCGTGCCATGAACCATGTCCATCGAGTGACGAAAACAGATTTTGAAAATCTTTCATAGCCTCGGAAAGTTAGAGTTACGGACGGACAGACAGACACGTTTCCCCACACGGAGAGCATAAAGCACCTTTCGGTACTTAATAATGGTTCAATGGTACGTACTGTAATGGTATCAAGATGGAAAATCCATCCTAGGTGATATACTGGGACTTGATTTACCGAAAAAAAATTTTTTAAAGGTTCACAATGAATGGATCTCTCCAAGGATGCCTTCTAGTCTAAATTATTTCTTACTCACGTAATCTTACTTTAGATGTACACTTGATGTTGTTGCAATTTCCTTTCTTCTTTCGATGTCTTGAAGTAAAAATTGGCCATTCATCACTTTGTGTAGTCTAGCGGTCGCCGATTCTTCTATTTACTTGCTTACCATTTGCTCAATACAGCACGGAGCTAAAGGAGTGCTTCCTCTATCGTCTTTCACTCTTTCTCAATAGTCTGCTAACTCATTATCTCCAGCTACTGATCATTTTTAAAGATTTTCAAAAAATTGTTAAGTCCTAAGAATTCTCTTTTCTAAGAAAAGCCTGAATAACAGGAATTGTATGCATTGAATTCTATATTGCACAAACTTTGCCTTGCATTGTGTTGGTCATGAAACATATATTGTTGATCCTTGCATATTGTTGGTGCATTGCGTGTTGACACCATTGTTGCACAAACTTTTATTGTTGCACCACCTCTACTCAAAGCCTGAGCGCGAAAATTTCATACATTGTTACATCATCATACCTAGTCTTTAGGACTTATTATTGGTAGAAATGCGATTAAAGATGACTACCTATGACGTTTTAACAAAGTATGACGTTTCTGCGCTCAGGCTTTCTTTTTAGATGGTGTTGGCCAGGGCAACACCTCTTAGACAGAAGGCCTGATAACGGAAACGTCATACATTGTTACATCATCAGTAGTCGACCATTGTTAATCCTATTTCTACCAATAATAAGCCCTAAATTTGGTCGACTACTGATGATGTAACAATGTATGACGTTTCCGTTATCAGGCCTTATGTCTAGGTGGTGTTGGCATGGGCCTGTTTTTCACGTGGGCTACGGTATTCACCGAGGCCTACGAGATAACAAGGCCTGGAAGCGGAAAAGTCACCTGACCATCGGGGTACTAGCAACAATCCAACCTTCATTGTCTCCATCTTGGATGTTAACAATCAGTGTTTTTCCGTTTGTTATAAACAACTAGCAAAGATACCCGGCGTTGCCCGGGATAATTCCACTTGGATGTAAACAGAACAATCTCAAAAAATTAAATTAAATTTTGCAATATCTTAAAAATAAACACATGAAAATGCTTAGAATTAATACAGTAAAAATTCTTAATGAAAATTCGAAAAAAATCTTTTTAAAGGCTCACAATGGATGGACCTCTCCAAGGATGCCACTGCTAGTGTAAATAATTTCTTACTCCCGTGATCTTACCTCAGATGTATACTTAGTGTTGTTGCAATTTCCTTTATTCTTTCGATGTCTTGAAGCAAAAATTGGCCATTCATCACTTTGTGTAGTCTAGCGGTCGCCGATTCTTCTATTTACTGAGTTACCATTTGCTCAATACAGCACGGAACTAAAGGAGTGCTTCCTCTATCGTCTTTCACCCTTTCTCAATAGTCTGCTAACTCATTATCTCCAGTTACTGATCATTTTTAAAGATTTTCAAGAAATGGTTAAGTACTAAGAATTCTCTTTTCTAAGAAAAGCCTGAATAACAGGAATTCTATGCATTGTTATTACATCATCATTTTATGTTCATTGTTATAATTCTTGGAAAGATTGCTTTAACATTACATCATCATTCTGTGCTCATTGTTATTGGTGAATTGCGCATTGAGACCATTGTTGATGCGAACACAATGAGCCTATTGTTGCATAAACTTTGCCTTGCATTGTTGGTCATGAGATATATATTGTTGGTTCATGCAGTGTTTGTGAATTGCGTGCTGATACCATTGTTGATAACTATTGTTGTACAAACTTTGCCTTGCATTGTTGGTCATGAGATATTTCTCATTAATATGCCTTGCCATAACCATGAATATCAATTTTTTATCGATATTTATTATTTTTCCGAAATCTGAGGTAGACAGTGACCTTCCTCGTGCTTTGAAGGCCATGTATGCGAAATTTCATCAAGATCGGAATAAAACTGTAGATTTGTATAAAAAACATACAGACAAACAGACCCACCCACCCAACCACCCACAAACATCCTTCTTTATATATATAGAAGATGAAGGTTGGATTGTTGCTAGCTCCCCGATGGTCAGGTGACTTTTTCGTTTCCAGGCCTTGTTATCTCGCTGGCCTCGGTATTCACGACATGGCATCAAGAATGTATTGTTGAAGCAGTAAGCTTGTGACGTTGAATTTATTTCTGTAATAGTTCGGAGTTTATTTGTTGAGAGTCACTTAGAGAGACGTCAACTCTGCTAAACATCCTCAAATCGTCATCCGGGCATGGGCACGACAAGTGTTCAGACTCAACATAATGTAGGCCAGAGACCGAAGGATGGTCACTTATCACTGCAAATCGTTAAACATCGGTTGATAGACTGACAAGATCCTTCAGACTTCACATTCCAAGGCAAAGTTTCTGCAACAATAGCCCGTTGTGTTTGTTTGCACAATGATGATGATAGCAACGCAGAATTCACTAACGGATCAATATTGTGGTGAAGATGCCATCCCACCTCTGCGAATTATAAAACAAAATGGAATTTGTAACAATGCAAAGAATTCTTGCTGCACGGGCTTTTCTTAGAATTGATAGTTCTTAAAATTTACCATTTTCTTGAATATCTTTAAGAATGAGCAGCAACGAGAGATAATGGAGAGTTAAGAGACTATTGAGAAACAGTGGAAAGGCGGCATAGGAAGCTGTCTGGGTTTCGAAATAGAGAAACTACAGCATAGTTCAAGACACGTCAGATCAAGTATTGTTTCATTTTAATCCTGTTTCCTCCCACTTTCGTAAAGCTCACTTATCTGCACAAAGCATTCCAACGGAGCGAAGGGATACAGCTAGTAAATCTTATAAAACAAGAAATTCATTGTAAAGGAGTTCATACGGATGGTGGTCTCTATTCCTAAATAGAAATGAGTCATTTCATTTGAGGTGTAGAATGATTTTTTTTTCTTAATTAAGATCAGAGAATTTTTTTATCAGTTTAATGCAGAATAGTGAAATGGGGAAGCTGGTGAATATGATGATGATGATGATGAATAATGAAGTTGGGAGTGAAAATAACGTCTGAGTAATTGTACGGTTAGGAACTCTGCCAAATGAGGATAAATAACGGCCTAACTGAATGTTGCAATCATTAATCTTTGCTTGCACCTTATCATTAAAATTCACCCCATAAATGAATGTTAATTATCATTTTAATCTAGTAGCCTCGCCAGGGAACCTAATGTTATTATAGCAAGAGTGCGCGAATTCATTTTTTTTTTTTTTTGTTGTTCCTTCACTCCAGACGACTTTTCGGTTTCAGTAGGCTATACCGAATGGGAGGTGACATCGTACAGAGTCGAGAGTAAGTGTGTAACTTTAATCATTACCCTAGCCCATTCTTTTTGGCTATCGACCAAGCGGGCGCAATGCCAGTGCCACGGACACATACGTTTTCGACGGCGGCCATTTTCCCCAAAGGGTTTTTATCCACTGCCTTCCAAGGTTTCCATGACGACGGATGAGGGGGTTAATTCGACCAATTTCTAGCGCCAAGATATCAGCGGGTCTTCCGATTAATCACACCAGAAACAAGAGACGAAATCCTTTTCGTTCCCAGTCCATAAAGATAGAAGTCCATAAAAACAGAGTACGGAACCAAAAAAAAAAAAGGTTTAACGAGTAATTACACATATTAAGGAGAGAGAAGAGCTCTTATACAGGGTGTTTTTGAATTGAGTACAGATTTTTTGGGAGATGATAGAAGAGGTTCTTAGAAGTATTTTTTGTCATATGAACATGGGGTCCCTGCAGCTCTGTTTACTTACAATACTGCATTGAACAATCCGGGACGCAGTATGCGTTGGGATACCTTTCCATGACCTATATTAGAGCGGCCTTGGCAATATCACGGTCTATAGATATTCATGGTCATCGAGCTTCGGACATTTTCCATTGTTTCGAGAAGCTAAAGAAAACAGATCGCGCCAGGTGCCGCATTGATCGAATCCGTTTTGACCGTGACCTGCGATAGAGGCTTTTCTTTGAAACTGAGAATGAAAGTAAATTTTCTGTCTGTCGATAGGGCGGCGCTGCCAGCGTTTTTGGGCCGAATGTACATGCAGCGCCACTTTTCAATAGAGTTCCCGCCCTATTGGGAGCTAGAATCTTTAGCTTCATTTTAATAATGGAGCTCGATGACCATGAATATCTATAGACCGTGGGCAATACTAACGTACAGGTCTCGCCATCTAACGTTAGAAATAGAAATTTCAGGAAGCTAAGCGCATCAGGTATTCACAACAGTTTTTGCAAGAGTGAGTTGAATTCTGAAACTAATATCAGTGGATACAGATTTATTGACTGTGAACTGGTTTCGACATTTATTAATCAATTTCCCTGTCCTCAGTGCTTTATTAATTGTGGATATGATATCAGTGAAAATCGAAGATAAGGACTATGTAGCTGGTGGTTTTTAATTGATATTTCAACTTTAAACCTAATTTTCTCAGCTTTCTTATTTTCACATTATCACCATCAGTCTTGGCGTAATATCTTTTTAAAGAATTAACATAATATGAAAAAAATGTTTTCAGTTTTTTCATACATATTCAAGGAACATAATGAACTAGAATCATTGATATGTGAAAATTAATTCTTTTTTGGTTTGAGTTTGAAATATGTGTTAAGCAAGATAACGTGACTAAAAATGGTAGAGATATATTCATTTTTTTTCCCACCCGAATGGATAAAGCTAATTCAATAATTCTAGTTCAGAATGTAATACACATTAAATAGAAACCAGAAAAAAAAATTTCAACTCAATTGGACTAATAACTTCATCATAAAGTTGACAAGAAATTTATGCTAATTGGGGCTTTTTTTTAACACAAAAATGCTGTTTTTTAATACAAAAAAATTAAAAATTAATGTTTTTGTTAATTTAATTTAAAATTTAGGTTCATAGAAATCATATAGTAAAAGGGAGATGACCATTTTCTCTCAAGTTTTCAATTTTGCCTTTTCGAGGGGGATGCTACCCTTAACAGAAGCGAGGTCAATTTTTTTTCTTTTTCGTACGAAGAATTTCTCCTAACGAGAAAGAACTACGAGGGTCACTCCAAAAGTAATGTACACTACACCCTTACAACTTATGGAGGTCATAGATATATCCTTTAAGAACAACTTGTCGGTTTTCCACATAATCCACGTCCCTTTCAACTGCATTATGCCACTTTGGAACGAGGGCGTGTATACCTGCACTGTAAAAGTCTCAACCAGCACATTTGAGCCACTGTTTAGCAGCGTGTACGAGGGAGTCGTTCCACGAAGGGATTCCTTCAGTTTACCAAAGAGGTGGTAGTTCCATGATGCCAGGTCAGGACTTCAAGGCGGGTGGTTCAGTGTCCTCCATCCAAGTTTTCTGATCTCCTCTGCGGTTTTATGACTGAAATGTGTCCGTGCTTTGTCATGCACTAGCAGAACATCCTGCTTCTCTCGATTTGCCCGAGACGATTCATTGTCCGGTAACGTGCTGCACATTGTCAAAGCTTTTGCAGTGCATGGTCACATTGTCAAAGTTGCGAGGAGAATCACGAATATCGGCGTGGCCTGTTTCACCTGATATTCTGCTTTCCCACCGTACTGCGATTGATAGCTGCATCTCCATACACCTTTTCCAACCTTTTGTGAATGTTGCTCACAGCAAAAGAACTCGATCACAGCATGCTGCTTCTGACGAATGTCCAGTACAGCAGCCATCTTGAAGGGGTGCTATCATGGCGCCATTCACGGGAATGACTTAAACTAGATTTAAATATAAGCGGGAAATATGTATCTATGACCTCAAAACATGAAAAGTTGTAGAATAAAAAATAAATTAAAAAAAAATATTGTGCATTACTCTTGGAGTGACACTCGCATTATAAGCCATACCTCAGATTAATATTTTTATTAATATTTTAATTTATAATCATCTAATCTGTATTTATCGCAAAAACTTCTTATCATTTTTAATCGCCATACCTACTAACAACAAAATGGATAAAAAAATTGATTTAAATTCCCTGAAATATTAGGATCGATATTATGACGAGGGAATCGCCCATGTTATTGTTAAATTTGAGTTCGTTCGCCTGCCATAAACATTTCATTATCTAACATTTGAAACACCGCGAGGACAAGTTAACGATGGGAATAAGGGTGATCTGATAAAGTTTGTCATTTTAATGATTAAACGTAATTTTAAAACATTCAAAGCCGATGGGATTCACTGTGCTCCCTTTAAAGGGGAAACGTAGCGCAGAAGCTGCACTTTAAAATTTAACCTGACACGGTTCGATCTAGACCATTTTAAAGAAGTGGCAGACCTCAGTTGAGGTGAAGTTGGAGGGATTCGTCTTTAACTAATTTGCTGCTTTAAAACCGGTTTAGCCCCCATGAGTGCAATTTGATTTTCTAATATGCATAGGGTACTTCTAGATGAAAGAAGCTATGTGTTTAGCAGCGCAAAGTAACTTCTTATTACAAAAACAACGTGGAAGGTATCAACGAGTAGAAAAGCACTTCCTTCTCAATATAATTCATCCAAATAAAATCCCTTTCATAATCAATAGGTAAATGTTAAAAGTATGCAGCAATTCTGAGCGTGGTCGTCTCGTCGATTGGCTCGCTGATCGATTGAGTTAAGCAACTTCAGGCGCGGCCAGCTGCTGGCTGGGTGACAGCCAGTGACTTGAGGACCACTGCTGGGTGGCTTTAGTCTGACCCATTTGCTGAGTGACCTGTGCTGTATGGTGATAGCCACTGCTTTGTTCGTCCGCCAACAGCTCTTCTATCATGAACCCCCCGTGCTTCGGAGGGCACGTTAAGCCGTTGGTCCCTGTTGCTACTGTCATCTCGTAGCAGTCGTTAGTTACTGGGATGGCACAAAACTCCCTCGAAGGAGTAAGTGTCGCAGATCATCGTTCTGCGGTAATCTACCCTGTGTACAATATAAGATAAGATGCAACATTGCTTCCAGGGCAGAAAGGATGATCGTACGGCAACCAATTCCTCTCAACACAGACTCCCTGCAAACTCGCACACTTCTGCCATTGATATTTGACCTGTGAATGCCTTAAATATCGAAACCGTCGTCTGCTCGGAAAACCACTTCTTAAAGCAGAAATGACCTCATCATCGCTGTTAAATCGCCTCCCACGAAGTAACTTACTCGACTTCCTAAGTAAGGCCAAGCAAACGCCCAGTGAGTTTTTCCTGTTTAGGATGGGCCTCTACATTTAAGGCATTCACGGGTAAAGTATCGATGGCAGAAGTGTGTGACTTTGCAGGGAGTCTTTGTGGAGAGGGATTGGTGATTCCACCAAATTTGGTTGCCGTACGATCATCCCTTCTATGCATTTGTATGAAGTTTATGACTGCCCCTCGTAAAGCGGTGTGCGGTCCTGCATTGTCTTCTAGCAGTAGGTGCTTTGCTGTTGGCCAGAGCAGATTGTTGTTGTTGGCCAGAGCAGATTAGTTTATCAATTATTTCTGATCCACTCATTTCTGCCTCCATTGAAACTGAAAATGAAACTTAAGTTTCTAGCTCCCGATAGGGCGGCGCTGCATGCTTAGTTAGGCCGATTATACATGCAGCGCCACTTTTCAATGCAGTTCCCGCCCTATCGGGAGCTAGAAACTTTAGCTTCATTTTTGAGCGGAGCTCGATGACCATTTGCTTCTATACCAAATTTAAGCAAAAACTGTGGAATGGAACAACCAAAAAGGGAATCTCTAATCCAGAAGGAGAATCGAAATACCGGATACGTATTTCGGGTACCAGGTTTCACCTTTTACTTCTGTCATTCTCCGCTGAAGATGGGTGCCTGGTACCTGGTGTTTTGTATGTGTGCTTTTTATGAATGTTTTAGTATAGTAAGTAAGAGGTAATGATGCCACCCATATTAAAAGATCTTTTTTTTTCTGTCTATTGTAGGCTAAAAATGATAACGTCATGACTGTCGGGCAATGCAAACGATGAGAATGGTAGTTCAGTGGACGTCGACAATGCTCCACGTGCAGTGGCCTTGGTGGCTGCTGGCCCTCTGGGTGATATCGCAAGTGTCGGGTTCGTATTCCTCACTGAAGCCCAGCGGCTACGTCCATTCAGTCTTCCGGCCTGGAAACGAGAGCGTCACCTTGTCCCACTTGGTGGTCGACGAGGTGACGGGTGACGTGTACGTCGGGGCCTCCAATTGGATCTTCCAATTGAGTGCCAACATGGCAGAGAAGGCCCGCCTGTCCACGGGACCCATGCTGGACAGTCCCCTGTGCAGGTTTGAGAGTTGCAGCGACGACAAAGTCACAAAAGTGCCCACGAACAATGTGAACAAAGTTCTGGTCATAGACTACGACTCCCGGACCCTGATTGTGTGCGGGAGCCTGAACCAAGGTGCGTGCCAAAAGCTCCACCTGGACAACATCACCACCGGCATAGAGACGATCAACGTGTTGGTGGCCGCCAACGACGACATGTCCTCCACATTCGCATTCATAGGGCCCGAGAAGTATCTGGGGGATCAAAAGAAGGTGCTCTACGTGGGCTCCACTTTTACGAACAACGGGCCCTACCGGGATTTAGTGCCTGCCATTGCCAGTCGCCAGCTGCGCAACCTCGACCTCGCCGAGTTGGGGTTCAGCGAGCAGCCGAAAATCGAGATCGATTCGAGATGGCGAGACTACTTCCGGGTCAAGTACAAATACGGGTTTTTCTCCGACACCCACGCATACTTTGTGGTGGTGCAGCGCAAGTCCCATCTGCCAGGCAACGAAGAGGATGGCTACGTCACCCGTCTCGTGCGAATGTGCATCACCGACTCCAAGTACAAGACGTACACTGAGGTGACGCTCGTTTGCACCGACCCTGCAGATCCTTCGGTCAACTACAACATCCTCCAGGACGCCATACTGGTTCCCGCGGGGGAGGAGTTGGCCCAACTCATGAACATTGACCACCACAAGCCCGTGCTTTTGGCCGTGTTTGCGCCGAGTGTTAGTCACACGACGGAAACGAAGCCCATGTCGGCCGTATGCGTCTATTCCTTGCCGGAGATCGAGGCCGTGTTTGTTGAGAACATCCACATGTGCTTCAATGGGAGTATACGTAGCAGAAACATGGAATACGTTGCTGGCAGTCCCGGTGATTGTCCCGAGGCAGGCGTAAGTACCACTTCTCTCTCATCCTAGTCTTAAGATCACTTACTTATTTTCCTACCCATTCCTTTGTACGTTCTTAGCAGTCAGGAAAATCCTGGACACTTAGGTTTCTTCGTTCCTTTAATTTTGGACTGCCGCCCGTAAAACAGTATAATTGGCGCCATCTCTACGCGACAAATGGAATCACGCAGCAACGACCTTGGGTCACACCCATACGAAATTTCATTCAGTTTCGACGAGTTCTGACTTGTGAGCGTTCATTCGCGTTTGTTTGTGAGAGGCCATTGGGTATGTTGGACGACAATGCACGATCTCACAAATTCTACACAAACACACTTTACGCGAATGAACGCCCACAAGTCAGAACTGGTCGAAACTGAATGAAACTTCGTATGGGGTAGCCCAAGGTCGTTGCTGCGTGATTCCATTTGTCGCTCACAGATGGCGCCACTTGTACTGTATTACAGGCGGCAGCCCTGGAACTTTTTGAAAACACTGTTTACCTTTGGAATGGTATGACTTGTGTGGCGCTTGTATATAGCTGAGGATGATACCCAATACCCCTGCATGCCGTTCAGGACCCATTTCCGTTTCCTGATTCACTGAATTGAGTTTTGGTTCCGGTAAAATCAGGTTGGGAGGTATGTTCATGAAATATAACGAGCAGTAACTCGAAAACGGATAGAGATATCTGAAAACGGATTTCATTTTCGGATTAGTGAGGAAATTGCACCCCAGATCGAGTGGTCACATGACCCCTTTCCGTTTAGATATGAATTGGTCTCGGTATGGTTTGGACTATATGTGTGAATTTCATTCTCCATAGGTTGCCAAGTATGGGTTGATAGTTAGCATAACTCAATATTTTTAGCTCGATGTCCTCGTGTACTTCTGTGGTTTTTATTTCCCTAAAACCGGACATTTCGTCTGTTAACGTTTCCCACCAGAACAAAGTATTCGTCATCATACGTGGAGCTAAAAAAATCCCTAAAACGCGTTACCACGTTCGAGATAATTGACTGAAACAACTTGTGTTATTACACCGAAAGCGTTATATTGGCTCAAATCGAAACGGGAAAATAATCTCCACTTCGGAGATTAAGCTAAAAATGTTATTGACGAGCTCAATAAACGCATTTCCATATCACGCGGTGAGCTTCTAATGCCGCATTGCGCTTGTTATGTTAAAGTGCACTTGACTGGTTAACCAATGCAATGAGCACCTCTTGTAGCGCCTCGCAAATACAGCGGAAATCAATTGGAAAGTAGAGCGAATCATAGTCTCTCTAAATGATACGCAATCTAAATGTAGAACAGAAGTCCATTTGAACCTATTACGAAGGAAGAGCGAAAACGGATAGGCGCGTCAATTTCGGAGAGAACAGTCACGTTATTGAATAAAGCCATTTTTAAATTGGATGGTTGTTCATATAATTTCAAGTTAAATTCAAACATATTACTATCAGGTCTTCATCCAATGGTGTTTCAAGCATTTTAGTGAAAGTCGAATTCACGTTGTATTCTTATATACACTGCTTTGCAATGACATTGCCCCACCCACAAGGAGTTATCCGAATGAGCCAAAAGTAAGTATACAGCAAGAGATACATCTGAGCACACTTTATTAGGTTATGGAGCCAAGACGTGCACTCGTTTGTACAGGGTGTCTCAACGGAAAGCGGCATCAACCTGGTGAACCTGATGTGTCAAGTCATAGAGATTGCGGGGTGATCGTAGACGACGTGCCACCATGCTCAATTGGCGATCGGTCTGGGGACCTCGCGGGCCATGGCAGGCAGTTGACATCATGCAGGCATACCATGCTCATGTTTGCCGTGTTTGGTCTGGGGTTATCCTGCTGAAAGACAGCGCCGGGTATGTGTCAGTAATACGGGCTGCAGAATCTCTGTGACGTACCGTGCTGCTGTCAGGGTGCCTTGGATGGTGACTAAAGGCGTTCTGGTATCGTAGCCGCTGGCATCCCGGACCAAGACCGCCGGCATCCATTCCATTCGCCAGCCCACTCGTTCACGACACCATTGCAGTCGTATCGCGCGGTGCTCAGGTGTCAAAGGAAGACACAACAATGGACGTCTGGCAGACATTGTAGCTCTTGACACTGGAGCAGTACCGGGAATAGTGATGTTATCGCGCACTTGCCGCAGGGTGATGGTTCTGTCCGTTAGCGCTGTTCGCAGTATTCGCCTATCGGAACGAGCTGACGTGTTTCTCCGGGCCCCAGAGCCTGGTCTTCTTGCATGTGTGCCTTCTTCTCGCAATTGCCTCCAACATCGGCCTATCGTTGTCGTCGACGCGGCATTGAGACCGTTGTGCGGATTACAGTACTGTACGTTCATGAGGCAGTTGCTTCCTCCTATGGAACGTCTCGCACAGGTGTCAACTGATGATCCTACACAGGCACCCGGACACCTTGTATCAACCAAAATGGTCACATCCCGTGAGCATGCATCTAATGGTTTACTAGTGGGAGGTAGACGACCCCCCCCCCCCCTACTAAATATGGATAAGGTCGGATAACTCCTTGTTGGTTGGGCAATTTCATTGCAAAGCCGCGTAGTATAGCCGTTCGATACTTGGTTTAAGTACAAGGCGTTTTTGAACTCGATGATAACATATAACATGCAGGGTGAATACAAAAGTCTGAACCCCCCTTTTATTTTTGAACCGAAGCAGATATGTCAATTTTGATGAATCCAATGAATAGGAAGTTGTGAGTGGCCTATCCCATGGTGCACTTTTCATCATCCCAAATATGCAAATTAGGACACATTCAAAATTTATCTCAAAAATCGTAAGGGATAGAGAAAAAAAAACCCAATTGCAAACTTGTTCAGCATAAAAAAACAAACAAAACAATCATCCAAATCGAACCAACCAATCACCCACAATCAGAAGATCATGTTGACTATTTGCGGAACAGCATACACTGCACATGTTTGGCCATGCTCTCAATTAAGATCTGATAGAGGGAGGCTGATGTACACTGCGTACTTCACGTACTTACAAAAAGGGCCTGTATGTAACTCACACACAATTAGCATTCCAATTCGCGCCAAAGAACCTTTGTGAGATGTAAATCTTGGCTCTTTGCAGGCAGGGTAAATTAACGCTTTATCATGAGTATGGTCCCTCTGTAGTCACGAAACATAAAGTCACAGCATCATCGAATTTTACGGTTAGTACCACACTCTGAGAATCTTTCACTGTAATGTACAACCCTAGCGTCAATAAACTTCGGACACCAAGTAATTTGGCTAAAAACACAGTGAAAAGTGCATACAGAGGATTGGAGGCTAATGAAAATAGATTTACTCAGTGTATATGGAACAATATCAACATCGATTTCAAAGAACTTCGTACACAAGGGGTCGCCTGCATATAGAACTTTCCTGATGGCTGTAGAAACGCCCAGAATGCTTTGCATCAGGCTTTAAAAGCACCATCCACGCGACAGAGCACAGTATTCGTGTTGTTTTGAACCAGCGGACGTGGTAAGCCAGTAGAAACGTGTATACGGCAGTTCCAGAATAACAAATCCCAGCGAGCTATTGCCCATGAATTATCAGTTCCACTCTCTCTCTACTGTTAATGGGATCATCAAGCGCTTCAGAGAAATCGGGAAAACAGAACTAGGGACTGCATCAGGCAAGCAGCGATTATTGAATGTTAGGGACCTACGAGTATTTCGACGTTACATTGTGAAAAACAGGCATGCTCCCATTAGTGAAATGACTGTTTGGGCTCGAGAATATTTTCATATACCCATATCCGAAAGCACAGTCCGCCCTTACATCAGAAGATGCAACTATTACTTATACGCTACAAAGAGGAAGCCATTTATGAGCACTGTAGCTAAGCGTCGCCGGGTAGCATGGGCCAGAACCCATCTAAAGTGGACCCTTGCTCAGTGGAATAGTGTTTTGTGGTCCGACGAGTCCACCTTTGCAGTGATGTATGGCAACAACGGTCGCAAGGTGCTAAGGACCAAGCACGAAAGTAATCATCCCGACTGTTGCCAGAGGAAAGTTCAGAAGCCTGCATCACTGATGGTGTGGGGCTGCATGAGTGCAGCCGGGACAGGATCGCTTTACTTTTGCGAGGGCACTATTAACTCTGCTGCCTATATAAACATTCTTCAACAGCATCTGTGTCCATCCCGCCAAAAGTTGTTCAATAGAAGACCAAGCATCTTTCAGCAGGACAACGCGAAGCCTCATGCTGCTCGGAACACCAAGGCTTGGCTACAACAGCAGCGTTTCAGGGTGCTTGACTGGCCTGCCTGTAGCCCAGTTCTGTCACCCATTGAAAATGTATGGCGCATTTTAAAGCGAAAAGTCAGATAGCGGAAGCCTCGAACACTGCAGCAGTTGCGGGCGTGTATTTCCGAAAAGTGGGACAAAATTCCAGTAGAAACAAGGCAGAAGTTAGCGTCCAGCATGACTCAACGACTTCGGAGCGTCATTCGTCGGAAAGGTGACGCCACGGAACATTACAAAAAGTCGCTTATTTAATTTTTATGTACAAATGCTATATGAGAGTTGTACTAAAGCTCTGTGCACTCAATAAAGTAATTTTCATTTGTTTACAATTAGTTTCGTTGTACATAACCAAAATTCTGTAGGTGTCCGAAGTTCATTGACGCTAGGGTTGTAGCTGCTTGAAAACCTTAATAAGCAAGCACTTCCTTCAGACTCTTGTCACTGAATCATCTTTTAAGGAAACTCTTCATCAAGTTATCAACGCTTGTTGAAGAAATCATTACAAACCTATCTTTAATTCACACTTCTGAAAATATAGGGAAGCCTTTGACTTGGTGACACATCACAACACATTTGATTAGTTTCACACCAAGTCAAGGTCAGTTTTTTGACGTCACACTTGCGCAACCATACAACAAAAGCTTATCATTCCAAGCAGATTGGGGATGTGAAGGGGAAGTGAATGTTTGTCTCACTCATTCGTAATGGAGAGGAAGGAAATCCTCACGTGAGAACCCGCCGGCTGTGACAACAATACGAATGTCGCTTCCTCGGGTACGTTCTATTATTCACGAGGCGCCATTCAAAAGAAACCCCCATTCGTCATCTTCCTTCTTTAATAAAGACGAAATAAGTACGACTGCAACGTACCCGATATTATAAGTTTCAAAGATGTACCAGTTTTTTAAAGGTAATTAAGTGTCGCTTTAACGCAGTTTCCTTTTTAGTTGCTGCTGTTGTTGTTGGTGGTGGCGGTGTTGTTTTCGTTTGTCATTGTGTGGGAGTTCTACCGATCAATAAAGGCTGCCTCTCTTCTTTCAAGCGTGAGAGGAATTTTCTATACAGATTCGGAACCAAGCAATTGCTTCACACCTTCCTTCCATTCATTCCTTCCATTAGTCGTCGAATTCGGTTGTTGTCGATAGTAAAATCGAGAGGAAGCGGAATTGAGTAATTTCTGCACTTCCTGTGTTTTCGCTTTAGAGCGTTTAAGGAGTAGACTTCCTCCTGGCGGCGTTTTAAAGTGCTGCAACTTTGGATAATTTTTCAGTAAATTTCTATAACCATCAAAGACTTCTGTGGAACAGTAAGAATTGTCGTTGGGTCCATGCGTTCGTTTGTTGATTTTAAATACGAATACTGGGGACAAGCTACACTATGTGATCACACGAGCAAGCATAGTCGATTTATTGGGTCTTCCACTTCGCTATCCCATTCCCTATGCACTGAGTGGCCAAAAAATTAGAGGCACCCTCTAATAACGAGTTGGTCCACCTCTGAACTCATCCGGTATTCTTCTTGGACTCAAGTGATCTTTTGACTTCCTCCCACAAATGAAGTCAGAGGACTGAGCTGGCCATGGAAGCAGATTAAACTCTGATTGATGTTCCTCAAAACATCAATGGCAAGGTCCTGCTGAAAGTGACCATCTCCAGAAGGGAAGAACATCATAACTAGTGATGTCCGTTGGATCCGGATCTCTGAATCCGGATCTGAAAATATCCGGATTCGGATCTAGAAATATCCGGATCCGGATTTCGGATCCTTTCGCTGGATGCGTATTAAGACTAATTAGGACTTAAGAGGACTAGGCTATCACTTAATAAAAGTATTTATAAACTGCTTTAAGAAAAAGTTTGCATATACACAATTTCCTGATATAGGATCCGAATTTCGGATCTCTGACCCAAGATCCGGATCTCAGATCTCGGATCCAAGATCCGGATCTCGGATTTCTGACCAAGATCCGGATATCCGGATCTTGAATTATCCGGATCTTGACATCACTAATCATAACCAAAGACGATGTTGAGGTAAGCTGTGCTATGTCCACAGATATCAAGGGCCCATTGTACTCCAGGAAAACATTCCCCACACTACAATTTCACCGAAAGTATCCTGGAGTAGTTATCATTTGGCAGGAGGGGTGCATACAGGTAACTGTATGCGCCATTATCTGATCCTGCTTTCTGCATGATGGAGCAGGAAACGAGGCTGAGGTCACAGCAGGCACCTTTTCCTATTGTTCTCTGATATCAAAGGCACTCTTGATGGTCTCCTGCTGCAAAAGCCCATGATTTGTAAAGTCCGTTTAGTTCGATCGGGTTGAGATCGGGCGACCAAGCTGGCCACTGAAGCAGGCGGAAGTCCGCGTCATGTTCCTCGAACCAGTCCAAGATCATTCGAGCACGGTGACAGGGAGCATTGTCCTGCTGAAACGGTCCGTCACCACCAGGAAACACAGTCATCACGAACGGGTGCACCTGATCGGCAACAATGTTCAGGTAGTGTGTCGCATTCAGGGATGTGTCTACGGATATTAGAGGACCCGGTGTGTCCCAAGAGAAGACACCCCAGACCAGCACTCTTCCTCGACCTGTCTGCTGACAGGATGTGTCCATGGCCTGATGCTGTCTGCACCAGATGCGCAGTCTGTCATCCGCATGATGAAGTAGGAACCGCGATTCGTCGGATCGGGCGACCTTCTTACACTCATCCAGTGTCCAGTGGCGATGGCTGCGTGCCCATAGCAGGCGCGCTTTCCTATTTTGCGGGACAGCGACGGTACGCCAACGGGCCGCCTGTTGTTAAACCCAGCACATTGAACTGCGCTGCAATTTGTTGGGCTCTTCCCGTCCTGTTGCTGTGGATGATTCGTGCCAGTCGTTCATCCACGGGAATACACGAGGAGGTTCGCGGTTTGCGAAATGCTCAACTGCGCCCGTCGAGCTCTAACGATCATGCCTCGTTCAAAGTCGGTCAAATCCTTGGATTTACCCATATTCAGTCCACTTCTGCTGCTGACTGCAACTTGTGATCCAATGCATCCCTTTTATACACGGCTTCGGCATGCTCCATTGCTTGCGTGTCACTGGGAGGCCGATTCATTTTCCGTAAGAGGTGTATCTAATAAATTGGTCGTTCAGTGTATATCAAGATACGCTTTACAATTGTGACGTGTGCCTTTGATGATCCATTCTTATCATATCTTATACCGGTATCTTCCCTACATTCTTCGCTTTTATAAAACGAGGGAGATAAAAAAGAACATGCCTCAAACAATTTGATTACATTGTACGCTCTTCTGAGAAAGACACTTCCCTTACAGCAACGTAATAATGCGTATCTTTTCAGCAATGGCGTAGACTTACTTTGACGTTTAAGCCTAAATCTTCACATGTTGGCAGGTGGTACAGTGCACTTGGTAGATGGTTGAGACCCCTGCTAGCTAACGAAATTAGTTTTAATTACGATTACCCGAAAAGCGATGGCAACCACCCGTGGATTATGCTGATCCATTAAGAAATGACGATGACGTAATTGGAGAGGAGCGCGCGAATGTCGCCCGCTCCCGCTATAACGACGCCGGATCGATAGATATAATTGGCACTTGTAACATCGAAGCTGAAGTGTCGCCCACAAACATTTGGACCGGCAGGAGAGTAGACCGGTCGATGCTCTCAATCCCCAGTTGGCTTGCCAGTGAGCTCGAGGAATCCAACGAGAGCTCGTGCAGATGTAACGCGATTAATTTCGAGCGCGATGATTTGTGGGTCGAAGAAAACATGGTCGCTTGTTTTCGTTCCAGGTCGGGGGAGGAGGAGGAGGAGGTTAATCGCACGTGACTATTTTCTCATCGTCCGTAGTTAATGTGGTGCTAACTATTCATAGCTCCTCTTCGTGAACTATTGTTTTTGAAGGGAAATAGCAGTTGGACTAGTATAGAGCAGTCTCTGAATAATTAAAAATGGACTGGATTACCGGCTTTCCTATAAATTATCTGTGATAGTAAGTGGTATGCGTCTACATTCTTCCAGCAAATGCATCACGTGACTCCTTACGATTCCACAGTGGTGAATCCATGTTGCCAACAGCACTCTCCTAGCATGTCACGTGAATGTTAAATAGTTCAGTTCTGATGAGGTGATTATGCAGTCCTGTGTACAGAAGGTGGTCACAATTAGCATACAATACTCATTTCCCAAAAAAGTTGGGACAGTGCAACATATAAGAAGAACTCCAACACATTTGTTTGGATTATTGTATTGCCGTTTATTTCAACGCATTACAATACATAAACGATAAATTACGCATGGGATCACATATCTTATATGCTTAAAGAAAGATACAGGTGGTTTTCCTGTTTGGCATGTGTAACACACTCCCAAAAAAGTTGGGACACGGTGTGGCGTCACCTCTCCTCTTGATGACAAACTGTAATCTTCTGGGCATCGATGACACCAATCTTTCTAACACCATAACCGGAATTCTGTCCCATTCCTGTTGGATATAGGTTTTCAGCTGTTCAACTGTCCGGAGTCGTCGCTGTCGTAGTTTTCGTTTAATAATACGCCAAACGTTTTCTATAGGCGACAGATCCGGGCTGCAAGGGGGCCAATCCAACATACGAATGCGCTGCCGACGTAGCCATGCAGAAGTTATGCGCGCTGCATGCGGTCTGGCGTTGTCTTGTTGAAATATACACTGACGTCGTCCAAACAGGCGCCTCTTAGATGGCACCATAGCTTGTTCCAGGATCTGTATATACGCTTCAGCATTGACGGTGCCATTGCAGATGTGCAAGTCTCCCATTCCATGGCTACTAATACAGCCCCAGACCGTGACAGACGGTGGTTTCTGTACCGAACGCCTGTAGCACGCGGGAATATCCTTTTCGTCTTTGGTCCGGAGTGTACGGCGTCCATTATTTCCGTAAACAATCGTAAAGGTTGATTCATCGGACCACAATATGTTCTTCCAGCGTGCTTGGGACCAATTGCGATGGGCTCGAGCCCATATCAGAC
>JAHWFO010110657.1:101230-111708 GCA_023313115.1 Rhysida immarginata | reverse complement strand
GTTTGATATATTATAGAACGTTTTCTTCTTTTAGAATTCTTAAAAACGAAATTTAGTGCTGATAGCCGTTTATCGCTATTATTCCTGTTATTTAATTTCTCTACAGGAAAGTGTTGTAATATTTTTCGGAAGTGAATTGAAAAAAGAAGGAAACCTTAATTGCTGGGGAGGGGGGTGGGGAATCAACGTATCCGGTATGATATATTTCTGAAGGAGAATAAAAAAATAATATTTCGAATATTAATCAATTGCTAATCCAAAAACCATTGAGAAGCAGAAGTAGAAAAAAACACTAAAAATGAGAAAGAATAATTTCCCTGCCATGACTGATAAAGGGGGCGTGATTCTATTTTAGTGTTGTAACAGAGAGACATTAAACATGGATACAGAAAGCTAACCTGCATTCTAAAAACACTTTAGATATACAAAATTATATAAATGTGAAATCTGATTTGGTGTTGTAAATAGTCTTTCGAAGATTTGAAATTGTCATTAAATAATGATTTTTTCTTTTTAATGAATCCTCTACAAATTGAATAAATAAATAAATAAATTAATTAATTAAAATTCTTTTTAAAGTGGTTTTTTTTTTCTTTCAATTTTTCATATCCAGACGTTGTTGGTTCTTGAAAATAAATCTAATTCTTCAAACACATCCGACTTCAAGATTTCAAAAACCAACAAGTTTTGAATAAGAAAAACAGTATCAACACTTAGAAAAAAAAAAGTTTTAGCAACATTAGTGACTTTTTTATTTTATTTATTCAATTTATTTATTCAATTTGCAGAGAATTAATTAATGAAAAAAATAAATGTTTAATGAATTGACAATCCCTAAATAATTAAAAAAATTCTACAACGTTAAGAAAAAAAACAAACAATAAAAAGAAAAAAAATTGAGATTTAAGAATAAAACACACAAATTGATATTTATTTAATAATAATTACCCAGGAAGTACTTTTAGTGTGTTTAAAATGATAACATTAAAGAGCAAGTGATCCCTAGTGCGCAAAGAGGAAAATGGAGGCTTTAGCCTATTTTCTTCCCAAGGCTGGAAGTTTATGTTTTATATATGTGCAGTCGATCTCAAAAATACCGTGTGTCGCGTGCCATATGAAAAGTTTATGAATGTTCACACGGTTTCGCAAGCTCATCGTTCATGTTCAAAATGTGCACCATGCATTCGAAGACATGGATTGCTGTGTAGGGTATTGGTGATTCTTTCCTTTAAGTCATCCAGATTTTCGAGTTGTGTCTAAAACACCTGCTCTGCACGTTGTTCCGGTGTCAGCATTATTCCTCTACTTAACTATTTCACCTACAAAATCAAAGCAACCAATTAACCCATTTGGGACGCGACAATGCTAACTTTAATTGGTCTACCACACTCTAAGAGTTAGCTTCAAAAAGAGTACAATTATACATACGTAGAAGTTACCTTAAATTGTGCCTTGACATTTATCTTGAGACAACTGAATATCTTCGAAAACTAAGCATTGTACGAAAAAATGTCCAAAATAAAAAGTGAATTATTTCGCGGGGGAAATTCATTAGTTAAAAAATTATCCCTCCCCGCTTGTGAGGGGGTTGGGGGGAGGGGTTAACTTTGAAATCTTAAATAAGAATCTCTATTTTTAATGGTATATTCAGATTGTACACAATATTCGAGAAATATTTTATTCTTGGTGTTTTTTTCAATTGATCCAACCGTTTAGGAGATAGAGGCCCTGAAAGTGTGGAACTGTTAAAGTTTTGAACCCAATTTTATCGATGAAGACAAAGAGATAGAGAGTGGGTCTTATAGTAGACATTCCTATTCTACTTTTTAATGATCTTTAAGAATCCCAAGCCAGAATTTCAAAAATCCAATATTTTTCGATATACAAGCATAGACTCTGTCTCCATAGCACTGCTGCCCCAAAAAGTTTACTTGTGCACTAAAAAATTTTGAATTCATTTAAGATTTCAAAGTCAACCCCTCCCCCCAGCCCTCTCACAAGGAGGAGGTGATTTATTAACAATTTATTAATAATTGAAACAATCGCTGAAATCACCCTGAAAATGCTACCAATATTTTTCTGGGAAGTTTTATGACCCTTGAAGTCGGTTCATTTTTTTTAAAAAAAAAAGTTCTTGTATAAAATGAAGATATACGAAGACTTTTCATATTTTTTTTGATTTTTTCAAAAATGTCAACCGATAGCTATTGACAAGAAATAGACTTGCCGTTGAAAACAGAATTTGTCAATCGGAAAAGTTATTTGAGGAATGGTAGTTCTCCATTTTTGATAGTATTTGTTGTGTTTTAGTCACTCTAAAATTGAATGTACAAAACGAGGCCTGACTGCATTCTTCTCTCCATTATCGTGACCATATGGCGAAAGGAAGGAGAAAAGTATTCACGTGAAAAAATAAGGCTAAAGCGGTTCTGAGGAAAAAAAAAAGAAAAATTCGTTTATTTTGATCAAGAACCAGTTGGTTTGTTTTTTCGACTTCCTTGGTTGGAGCTGATATGATCGACGAATTGTGGGAAAAATGGGAGCAAAAACGTCACCCACGCACATTGAGCCTTCCTACAAGCGCTGATAAGGGAAACTAACAACAATAACAACAACAACATGGTGTCGTCATAGAGTTACACTTTAATTTTTATTCAGTGAACTGACTAAAGGAATTTCCTCTTGCTTTCAATGAGGGATTTCGTTATATTCTAGGAACGACACATGCAACGTGTTACTACTAACTGACTCATGTGTTGGAGATTAACGCCGGGGACGTTAAATGGAATTGAAAGACTTCCTGCAGATTGTATCGCTAATTTTTTTTTTTAAGTTGAGAGATGTGAATTATAAATCTAAATAACTCGACTTTTTTTTAGCCTAAATTTGGCTCGTATTTTGTATGAATTTCAAATGTCAGTATGAAAATAAGAATTTAGTTATGTAGTAAGTGATTGCAATAATACGCCTAAACTAATTAGAATTTTTTATTTTATCACGTATGGCGCACACAAGACCATGAAAACGATCTTTCAGATCTTTCCGAATTATTGAGGACTCCGGGTTTTAGAATTGGCTCCTTCTTTTTCCATAGTTTCCATGCTGGAAAGCATTCTGTGATTTGTTAATATTGTCAGCAATGGCTCTAGACGTCAATTTCATCCTTTTCATGACACACGGACATTGTACCGTATTGTATTGCTCAGCCGGTGTTACGGCAAGCCTTGGGTGCACAGCCACTGTTTTATAACGCATTCACCCGTAACTATAAAGCGTAGCAAATTGTCTTCAAGTCAGTTTTGATAGCCAGTGGAATAGATGTTTTCATCAGGTCTGATCTCAAATGACGTCAGCCATGACGTAGTCACTTGCACTCCCTATATGTTTTGAGACTTCAGTACCTGGATGACTTGCTACAGCTCGCGGTGATGACGGTGTTTGCTTTAACGCCCGGGAAATGGTTCTTTAGGGTCATTCCATTATTACGTCACGTTGCTAGGGGGTGGGTTGTCATTCTGTGACTGTTTCCGACGAAGGGGAGAGAGGGGGATCAAACCCTGCGTCACGTCACGGTCACCTCAGAGGCAGTCCAAATTCTAGGAATGGAGAGTCCGTATGTTTCCGTCCAGGCCACTCTTGTCAGTTTCAGTTATGGAGGCTCGTTGCTGATTTAAACGGTCCTTTCAACCTCTGTATGTTTGGTGGTCTCGTTTTACTCGATGTCCAAAAGGCCTTTGACCAAGTCTGGCATGATGGGCTCATTTACAAAATGATTACCTACGGTTTCCCTGACGATTTAATTGCTCTGGTTCGCTCCTTCCTGTCAAAGAGAAAAAATTTTCGTGATAAGGTTGGGGACTCCTTATCTGAACCCTGCGATGTTAATGCTGGTGTACCCCAAGGCTCTGTCTTGGGGCCAGCCTTATTAAACTTCTTTATCCATGACTTCCCCAAGTTTGCAAAGTGTAATCTTTACATGTTTGCTGACGACGGTTCCATCATGACCTGGGCACGAAACCCAGCACATGTCATCACGCGACTACAAAAAGCTTTACATCAGTGCGAGAGCTGGTTCACTAAGTGGCGATTAAAGCTGAATGTCAAAAAGTGCAAGGTCATGTTTATCACTCGCAAATGCAAAAACCCTCCAAAGCCTCTCTTCTTATTTGGCAAGAAACTTGAGTGGGTAAAAAGCTATAAATATCTTGGTGCCATGATCGACTCCAAACTAAACTGGAATGACCAAGTCCAATACGCGCTCAACAAAGCAAAGAAGGCGAAGTTCAGTTTGATTGCACTTCTAGGGCGAAACAGCGCTCTTGGTGTAGATAACAAACTCTTGATATACAAGGTTGTGATTCGTACTATTTTGCTTCATGGAATGCCTGCTTGGGCTTCTATTTGCAAATCTAGGTGGAAGGATCTCCAGATCTTCCAAAATGTTGCTCTCCGATCTTGACAGAAGAGTTGCCAACAACCACTCTATCTATGACGATTTGGGGATAACCCACATAGGAATCTTTGTCCAGAATCTTATGAAGAACATGCTACCCAAGATGAAGAATCATGAAAACATCCTGGTTTTTGGTATTCTGGACCATCCACTCGTTGTAAAGAATCCCCCTCAGGTTTCGAAGACCGCGCTATATCCTGGATGTCTGCTTTGATGACGTTAACAAGGCCGCCTTCCCCAACTATTGGATCTTTTAGATCCTGCTGATTTTTGGGGACTCTATTCGTCAATCTACAATCTGACTCTCGTCCCTTCTGGGGACTTCTTCTCTGGAGGACTTAAGAGGTTCATCAGGCTTCTCACCCGGTTCAGTGTACCTCCTCTGGTTTACTCTTAGGGCGTCTTTCTTTTCACTTCACTGTTCGATTGTCTTGTTGTGTATCCTTGAAGAAGCCGGGAATAAATGGCGAAACTAGTCGATAGTCCTGTTGTCCATCTTTTTTACTGCAAAGCCACCACTCACTTCGTTAGTAGTAAGTACAGTATTAAGATCCTTTCTGACTCTCTGTTTTGTAGTGCTGGGAAGAATGCCAACAGAGAAATTGCAAAGGAATGTCTCATTTTCATGCAAATCAGGATTGTCCCATGACTTTTGATAGGGTAGTGTATATGAGAATGTGAATTTTGTGGAGTTTTTCCACTTGTGTTTGTTTTCTCTATAAAAATGGTTAAAATGATTTTGTTCCGTTTAATGATGAGTACAGTTTAATTTGGTACTGTGTTTATAATTATGAAACACGCCTTATTCGATTTATTAATGCGGACTTCCTGCGTTCAGCTACGGAAAGCACGATTTTGCGCATCCTGGAAACGAGGAGATATTGTTGATATTCACATCCTTACATCCTTCATTAGAAAAGAATTATATCATCGGTGACGCACTTTAGGTTAATGTTTCGGAAAAATTTTTAGGATATTTAATAATAAGAATCTATATACGAAATACAGATCTTTAGTTTTATTGATGACTAGCAAAGGTACCCGGCGTTGCCCGGGATAATTCCACTTGGATGTAAACAGAACAATCTCAAAAAATTAAATTAAATTTTGCAATATCTTAAAAATAAACACATGAAAATGCTTAGAATTATTACAGTAAAAATTCTTAATGAAAATTCGAAAAAAATCTTTTTAAAGGCTCACAATGGCTGGACCTCTCCAAGGATGCCACTGCTAGTCTAAATAATTTCTTACTCACGTAATCTTACCTCAGATGTATACTTAGTGTTGTTGCAATTTCCACTCTTCTCTCGATGTGTTGAAGCAAAACTTGGCTATTCATCACTTTGTGCAGTCTAGCGGTCGCCGATTCTTCTATTTACTTGCTTCTCATTTGCTCAATACATCACGGAGCTAAAGGAGTGCTTCCTCTATCGTCTTTCCACTCTTTCTCAATAGTCTGCTAACTCTCCATTATCTCCAGTTACTGATCATTTTTAAGAACTCTCTTTTCTAAGAAAAGCCTGAATAACAGGAATTCTATGCATTGTTACAAATTGAAACTTATCCATATTACATCATCATTTTATGTTCATTGTTATAATTCTTGGAAAGATTGCTTTAACATTACATCATCATTCTGTGGTCATTGTTATTGGTGAATTGCGCGTTGATACCATTGTTGATGCGAACACAATGGGCCTATTGTTGCACAAACTTTGCCTTGCATTGTTAGTCATGAGATATATATTGTTGGTTCATGCAGTGTGTTTGTGAATTGCGTGCTGATACCATTGTTGATACCTATTGTTGTACAAACTTGCATTGTTGGTCATGAGATATTTCTCATTAATATGCCCTGCCATAACCATGAATATCGATTTTTTATCGATATTTATTATTTTTCCGAAATCTGAGGTAGACAGTGACCTTCCTCATGCTTTGAAGGTCATGTATGCGAAATTTTATCAAGATCGGAATAAAATTGTAGATTTGTATAAAAAACATACAGACAAACAGACCCACAGACCCACAAACATCCTTCTTTATATATATAGAAGATAGATAGATGTACGATTGCTTAATGAAAGATATACGATGCAGCCATTTTACAAACTCCAGGGATAATAATGTTGCGTTCACGTTCTTAATGTATTCGCATGCTTCCTACTTTGACGTTTTAATCTGTGGAAAAGTTGTTCATTAAAAGTAGTCGAGGCCATTTCGTAACCCTTTAATTATGCCCAAAATTTCTGGAACGGGATTTTGGCGGCGAACTATGGACCCTCGTAGAAGGGAGTTCATCAAACATTTGTCGCCAAATTTATCGCCCGCCATTCCGTTGCAGTGGGGCGGTGCCATCGACGAAAACGACCGTGCACCATAAATCACGCCAACTGGGAGAACGATTTTTGAGAATTAATATGTGTAGAAATGTTCGAGGAACATGCTGGTGTAAGCGTTTTCTTCTAAGCTTTCTTCTTACACGTTGGACTTGGATTTTCTATAAACACAGACAATGTGCTCTCCTATAAATCAGAGTAATGTTTGGTGTCTTGCTTAAAAGCTTTTTTTTTTTACGAGCTACGAGAATATCATTTTATTCATTATTTGATAGAGGCTTAATTTATTACGCATTTTATGATGTGCTGAATAAGCTTTTTCAATGTCTAACAAATTTCAATATAAGAAAACGAATATCGTTAGCTTTTCTCAGAATCTAAATAAAGGAAATCTAAAATGTATACATAGCAATGTAAACCTAAATACATGTAGACTTTATGGTCCCCTCTAACCTCCTACCCCAGCGGGCCAATCAAAACTAAACTAAACTAAACAAGCTCTTCTTCTTCTTCTGGTACACAGGGTAGATCATCGCCAAATGTCCCTCCCTCCCCCAGCTAGGGAATTTTGCGCCAACCTAGCTAAGATAACGACTGCTGCAGGGACCGACGGCTTAACTCGGTGAACTGATCGGCGAGACAACCAGACAACGACCACTCTCATGGTAACAAGTTTTATAGACGGTCAAAACTGGTCGAAATCCCCATCGCCAGAGGCTGGAACGCAGAACACAAAGATCAATTCGTAACCACTCCTCCCCAAGAATCCATAGGCGATGCGTCCGGGTATGTCGCTGAATGGAATGGAGGGGATTCCGGTATCTTCTTGGTGTAGCCATCCCTTGTTTACCTTTGTACCGTACAAACCGGTAATGTCACGGGTAAACATGGGGGTTAGAACGTTAGTCTGATAGTACGTAATGTTGACTACTATCACCTTTGTGTTTACTAAAGGGTGGCCGTGGCCTGGTTGTCTCGTCGGTCGGCTCGCTGATCGATGGAGTTAAGCAACTTCAGACGCGGCCAGCTGCTGGCTGGGTGACAGCCAGTGACTTGAGGACCACTGCTGGGTGGGACTGCTATTTGGGGCACAGCTGTTGGATGTCCCCAGCTGGTGATAGCCACTGGTTTGTTCATCCGCCAGCAGCTCTTCCATCATGAACCCCCCGTGCTTCTGAGGGCACGTTAAGCCGTTGGTCCCGGCTGCTACTGTCATCTCGTAGCAGTCGTTATTACTGGGATGGCGCAATACTCCCGTAGAAGGAGTAAGTGCCGCAGCATGATAATCTACCTTCTGTACAAGATAAGATAAGACCATTTACTAAAGTCCTTTCAACTCCTTGGTGGAAAAAAAGAATTGGCTCAGCTTAATTGAACAATACCTGGCGGATGAAAAGTAAAAATACGTGGTCACACTAGATGAGGCAACAACTCATGAACGTGGCTCTTGTGCTGCTTCTGCAGTTATAAATCACGGTTGATAATTGTGTTTACCGTGTACAGATTTCCCTATCTTCTGTGCAATGGCCCGATGTGATGAGAGGCCGAACTTTCCGGATGACGTGAGGAGTGTGGCTAATAGATGATCCCCTCAGGGACGGCGCCGCTTCTGGTTTTGCCAAAGTTATTTAGTACATGTCAGTGAAATTCCTGTCTAGAAACCATGTGATGTCAGTCTTTTGCACTTCCTCATTGGAACCGTACCTCTACTCTCCCAAGAAATTCTTTTAATGGTCCAAAAAGGTGATAGTCGCAAGAGAAGAAATCTGGGCTGTAGGAGGATGTGATAAGATGTCCCATTTGAGTTTCGTCAATGTCTCCATTGTCAGATTGGCTGTCTGTGGTCTGGTATTGACTTGCAGAAAACAAAACAACCCTGGTAAGGAATCCTGGTCGCTTTTTCCTTAGTACCGGCTTCAGGGACGTCCTCAGAATGTCACAGTAGTAGGTACATTTACGGTCCGACGTTCTTCCAGAAAATCGACATGATGATACCCTTAATATTCATCGGCCTCGGTGGCTCAGTGGTTGCGTGATTGCCTCTGATGCCCGAGGACGCAGATTCGACCCCGGCCGAGGAAGACAAGGATTTTTCAGAGGGGGAAATCACGCATTTCCTTCGGAAGGGAAGTAAAGCCGTTGTAATTTATCAGCTCATTTGATCGTGCGATGTTGCTATCATTGGTAGCAGTTGCTGGCCTTGCCTTATGAGGTTCATTGCCAGTGGATTCTCGCCCTCCTTCAAACTTTTAAATCCAAGCAAAGACGGATGATCTAGACAAACTTGATTCGATGAACTGTCTTTGAAGTCTCTGATGAATTTCAGATGCTTTCACACCTTCGTTGTGAAGAAACTTGATTATTATATGTTGTTCCATTTTGTTCCACTCATCGCTGTCATCGCTCTATTAAGTTTAGAGGAAATTTACTTGAGACTCTGTATGAAAAATCTTACATTATTAAGTACCGAAAGGTGCTTTATGCTATCAGTGTGGGGAAAGTGTCTGTCTGTCTGTAACTAACTCCTCCGAGGCTATGAAAGATTTTCAAAACCTGTTTTAGTCAGTCGATGAATATGGTACATGGCACGAACCAATCACAAATATTATCTAAATCGGTTCAATAGCACGTGCACAAATGGTACCTTCACGACCCCACCTAGCAATTTTCAATGGAGAGATATATATTAAGTAATATATCAAACAAATCGTAATGGCGAGACAGAAGCGGATATAAATTACTATTTTCGCCAATTAATAAATATGGTTCAGGAAATGAACTATTTTGAAAATGGTTGTAATCGAAACAATTGCACGTGCTCAAATGGTACCCTTATGACACCCTCAAAATTTTTCAATGATAAGATATGGCATGTAATATATCAAACGACTTGGAATGATGTGTCATGAATGAATATAACGTAAAGTTAATGATAGTCGAAATTGGTTTCAAGGAACCTGGTTTAGTGGAACCATTATGGTTAATTGGAACTTTCAATGCTAAAATATGGCATGTAATATATCAAACGACTTGGAATGATGTGCCATGAATAAATATAACGTAAAATTAATGATAGTCGAAATTGGTTTCAAGGAACCTGGTTTAGTGGAACTGTTGCAACTCGACTCTCTGAATTTTGTAGTGTTGGAGGCAGGGAGTGTTTTGTAGTGTCTCTGGTCAATTTCTCTCACCGGAGACTCGGTGATTTGTGGATCAGAAGGGTGAATTCGATACCCTGTCCCTGGGACAGTGACGGGGGTAGGGGCCGTGGAGCGTCGCCCGGCGTGGGTGGCCGCCTAGGCCTTCCGTGTGGGTGTCCCGTGCCCAGCCCAGATGTATTCTCAGGCGCTGAAATGTGATGTTGGCTTTCGTGAGATGACCACCAACCTTCGAGAGAGAGAGAGTCGGGGAGCAATCCCGCTACGCACCAACGTACCCCTATAAGTTTAGATGTAACTAAATGTGTTATATTCCCGTTAATTGGAGTCTCAGTCTATCTATGCTACGATCCCACACACACACACGGGTGACTAGCATTGACGAACTCGTAGCGAGCTTGGGCGAGAGGTGATCGCAGTCTCCCGGCTCGTTACAGGAACCATTATGGTTCATTGGAACTTTCAATGCTGAAATATCGCATGTAATATATCAAACGACTTGGAATGATGTGTCATGAATGAATA
>JAHWFO010110657.1:69403-101220 GCA_023313115.1 Rhysida immarginata | reverse complement strand
TGGAATGATGTGTCATGAATGAATATAACGTAAAATTAATGATAGTCGAAATTGGTTCAATGGTATCCTTATAATTCATTAGAAACTTACATTTGGGCGGTTTAAAAATATGTTTCCGCGAATGGTTTACTTAAACCTTTCGGTACTTGGTTATGTCATTCCTTAAAGAATGTAAAAAATTTGCTTCATCCGAGCCTGGATTAGAACTGGCGAATTGGATTTGTCGTCATATTAAAGATTAGGATGACATAGAAGTTCGCTATCTATCCAGGTCTTATTTGAATATGGATTTGAACTCGAGATATCAGTGTTTACCTAGCGCAAGAGAATTAAATATTTATTCAAGGAGCGAATCGAAAAACGAAATTTTTATCTCCAGCCATGTTGTTGAAAAGAGATAGGCCAACTAAAAATGACGTTTCACTCGAGTCAGCAAAATTCGTAGACATTGATTGGAAGGAGAAAGATTCAAGCTTTCTCACTCGCTCACTTGAAAAGATTGGGTTATCACTACATTGACTAACAGAGAGAGAGAGAGAGAGTTTTCGATGATTAGTGGCATAAAGTTTTCGAAATTGTTTACAAGGAGAGGATATATAGTTTGTGGCGATAGAAAGGTGAGAAGGGGAGCGGCAATTGTGTGTGTGTGTGTGTGTGGAAATTGGCAGTTAAGTTTCTAGTTCGTTGGTTGCAAACCATTAAAAGTAATTAATTTTGGCTGAAGGTTTGAATAATTGATTAACGTTGCAATTACATCCTCAGACCTAAATAAATTGCAATGGTTTATATGATTTATGGTGTGTTCGCAGCGGAGTTTCTCTTTTTCAGCCCACACACATGGGATATTCGCGCCGCTCTTGGTGGTGGTGGTGGTGGTTGTTATTATCATGGGCAACAACAAACTGTCTGCTATTTGAGGCAATTAATTAAGATTACTTACAATGAAATTTTAAATTTATTTTAGCCTTCCTCGTGGAGACATATTCCTGAAAAGCTGCTTATATGGCACTACTCCAGAATACACACGTCACAATCAATTTAAGCTCTTTCAACACAGGAAATTTATTGACGTTATATTCGGTGATGTTTATTCAATTTGTAGTCAAATGTAGAAGTTTCGTGCACAGTTACTGCGGTTACTGTAATTGAAAAACGTCTCCATGCTGCTGACAGGCTGAGACTTTCCGAGTAAACAAAGAGGTTCGTGTTTGCTTCAGGTTTTATTTATTACTCCAGAGCTTTCATTGATTTTTCAAATGGGAATCGGGGATTTGTGTATATAAACAGAGATATATTCGTCAATACACAGGATTTGCTTACAGGGAAGGGAAACATGTTGAAAGAAAATCAAGTTAAAAAGCTTTAAATGATGACAACTGTAAGAGTATATCCATAAGCTAGAGATAAGACTGTCAAAAATATAAAAATTAATAATAATGAAATTTTATTGTTGGGAAGGCAAATACCGCCTGTCATATAAGTGCAGCACCACTCATCCAGTTGCCATGGCGACCGATTGTTTGTTTAAACAAAATGGCGGACAGGAACTCTTACACAAGGGGTCGCCAGCATATAGAACTTTCCTGAAGGCTGTAGAAACGCCCAGAATGCTTTGCATCAGGCTTTAAAAGCACCGTCCACGCGACAGAGCACAGTATTCGTGTTGTTTTGAACCATGAGTTATCAGTTCCACTCTCTCTCTACTGTTAATGGGATCAGCAAGCGTTTCAGAGAAATCGGGAAAACAGAACCAGGGACTGCACCAGGCAGGCAGCGATTATTGAATGTTAGGGACCTACGAGTATTTCGACGTTACATCAGAAGATGCAACTATTACTTATACGCTACAAAGAGGAAGCCATTTATGAGCATTGTAGCTAAGCGTCGCCGGGTAGCATGGGCCAGAACCCATCTAAAGTGGACCCCTTGCTCAGTGGAATAGTGTTCTGTGGTCCGACGAGTCCATCTTTGCAGTGATATATGGCAACAACGGTCGCAAGGTGCTAAGGACCAAGCACGAAAGTAATCATCCCGACTGTTACCAGAGGAAAGTTCAGAAGCCTGCATCGCTGATGGTGTGGGGCTGCATGAGTGCAGCCGGGACAGGATCGCAAGGGCACTATTAGCTCTGCTGCCTATATAAACATTCTTCAACAGCATCTGCGTCCATCCCGCCAAAAGTTGTTCAATAGAAGACCAAGCATCTTTCAGCAGGACAACGCGAAGCCTCATGCTGCTCGGAACACCAAGGCTTGGCTACAACAGCAGCGTTTCAGGGTGCTTGACTGGCCTGCCTGCAGCCCAGATCTGTCACCTATTGGAAATGTGTGGCGCATTTTAAAGCGAAAAGTCAGACAGCGGAAGCCTCGAACACTGCAGCAGTTGCGGGCGTGTATTTCCGAAGAGTGGGACAAAATTCGAGTAGAAACAACGCAGAAGTTAGTGTCCAGCATGCCTCAACGGAAAGGTGACGCCACTCAGTGGTAATGTGCAATAAACGGTACGGTGTACGAAGTTTTGAAAATCTTCTTCACAGATTATCCCTTAGCCAATCCCAAATTACAATGATTTCTTCCTTCTTAGTTCTGTTTTTTAGAAATTTTTGTAATCTACATGTAGCAGGACATGCATCTGATGTTGGATGATGTATAAGATGAGATAGCTAACCTTATCTAATTTTCATAATGGAAAAAGTCTTCCATAGATACAAAGAAAGGAATAACCAGGAGGGATTCACGCACTTGAGCTCTTCTGACAAAGCGAGTCACGTGACTTAGTTTGAATCGATAGAAAAGCTCACTTAAGAGGTGGAGGAAAGGAAAAAGAAAGATAAAAAAAAAAAAGATTCGATTCCAGTTTTCGAAGAATGAAGAGACGTTTTCTGAAAAACTTTTTTTTGCCAACCCCTTTCATTCCCGTTATATGAATCGAGTTGCATTCCTCGTTTTTATTATTCGTTTGATTTCGAGCGTAAAATTCTTTGCTGGGATAAGTGGAGAGGAGTTGCCAACACTGATTACAGGTTGGGACGGGTTTTATTAACCATGACAATCGGATTGTCTCCTTTTCGATAATTTATTCCATCTGATTTTATTTTGGAGATAGCCTTTCCTTTCTCGCTCTGTGTATTTTGTTTATAAAATTATCTGCGTGTAGGCAGTCATTAGCATGTGACCTTTCGATAAGTGTGCTGTCAACGGCTTGGCGATTTTGAAAATACAATGTATCTGGTGGAGCTCTAATTCACTTTTAAAGATAAGTTGTTGTGTTTCGATTTGCAGTTGTAGTCAAGTACCGTAACTTTAGCGTGCATATGAATGAGGGAGCATCCCAACCCATTTCGGAGCACACCGTGTGGCGCACCTTGCACCGAGCTGGGTTTAACAACAGGCGGCCTGTACGGGTACGTCGATGTGCCCGAAAAATAGGAAAGCGCGCTTGCTATGGGCACGCAGCCATCGCCACTGGACACTGGATGAGTGGAAGAAGGTCGCCTGAGTGCGACACACTAACTGAACATACAATACTCATTTCCAAAAAAGTTGGGATAGTGCAAAATCTATAGAAAAAACAAAAAGGGATGATGTAACAAAACTTTCTCGCGAATACAAAATAGCAGATACGTTTATGAAATGACATAAATATAGTGTGTGCACCAAAACATTTTGTATCGTGGCCGGGACGTTCATTTTGAATGGGGGTGTTGCAACACGTTCCAAAATAGTAGGGACATACGTTGTAGAAAGCGCCGTTAGTAGTGGAACCTTCCGAATTGTTCGGGAATAATCTAGAATGATGACGTCGTATTACATTCCGTATAAATAATAGTTGCCATCCGTCGTTCAGGTAACTTATTCGGAACGATGGGTCGAGGCAAGCCAGTTAGCGAACATCTTCGTGTTCGAATCATTCAAGACTTCACAAGCAACGTTTCTCAGCGTGCAATAGCCAGAAGATTTAACCTGTCATCATCTACAGTACATAATATTATCAAGCGCTACCGAGATAGTGGTGAGATCATAGTTCGGAAAGGCCAAGGTAGAAAGCCTATTCTGAATACTCGAACTCTTCGGATCCTCCGACGTCACTGCGTCACGCATAGGAATGCTGCGATTACGGACATAGCCACGTGGGCCCGCGATTTCTTCGGGAAGCCATTATCGTTGAATACTGTACGCCGGTGCGTCCACAAATGCAAACTTAAGTTATACTGTGCACTACGGAAGCCATACATCAACAAACGACAGCAACGTCGCTGTCTGATATGGGCTCGAGCCCATCGCAATTGGTCCCAAGCACGCTGGAAGAACATATTGTGGTCCGATGAATCGACCTTTACGATTGTTTACGGAAATAATGGACGCCGTACACTCCGGACCAAAGACGAAAAGGATATTCCCGCGTGCTACAGAAACCACCGTCTGTCATGGTCTGGGGCTGTATTAGTGGCCATGGAATGGGAGACTTGCACATCTGCAATGGCACCGTCAATGCTGAAGCGTATATACAGATCCTGGAACAAGCTATGGTGCCATCTAAGAGGCGCCTGTTTGGACGACGTCAGTGTATATTTCAACAAGACAACGCCAGACCGCATGCAGCGCGCATAACTTGTGCATGGGTACGTCGGCAGCGCATTCGTATGTTGGATTGGCCCCCTTGCAGCCCGGATCTGTCGCCTATAGAAAACGTTTGGCGTATTATTAAACGAAAACTACGACAGCGACGACCCCGGACAGTTGAACAGCTGAAAACCTATATCCAACAGGAATGGGACAGAATTCCGGTTACGGTGTCATCGATGCCCAGAAGATTACAGTGTGTCATCAAGAGGAGTCCCAACTTTTTTGGGAGTGGTTGCACGTGCCAAACAGGAAAAGCACCTGTATCTTTGTTTAAGCATATAAGATATGTGATCCCATGCCTAATTTATCGTTTATGTACTGTAATGCGTTGAAATAAACGGCAATACAATAATCCAAACAAATGTGTTGGAGTTCTTCTTATATGTTGCACTGTCCCAACTTTTTTGGAAATGAGTATTGTAGTTGCCGATCAGGTTCACCCATGATGACTGTGTACCCTGGTGCTGACGGACAGTTTCAGCAGGACAATGCTCTTTGTCCCCCTGCTCGAATGGTCTTGGACTGGTTCATGGATTTCCACCTGCTTCATGCTCAGGTCGGTCGCCGGATCTCAACCCGATCGAGCATGTATGGTTCAACCTGCACCAATTACGGGACGCTGTAATGTCAGCCTGCGCTAAACGATTTCAACACCTTATTGAATCCATTCCTGCACGTTTTCTGTCAGTTCTCGCCCCCAGAGGAAGCGCAACACGCTATTAGCAGGGTGTCTCTAATAAATTGGTCGTTCAGTGCAAATCAGGAACAATAAGACTAAAATATGCTGGAGGCCCGTCATTCATATACTACATGCTGCTTCTTATCTACAGGGGAACATCCTGTAGCATGTCTGCAAGAATATTCTGAATAAACTCTCTGTAGACAGTGCCTACCAGGCCGTCATCTAGGATTTTCATCCGCCCACAAGTAGTTGTGAAAATTAGTTATTCCATCTTTTCCAACGGATTGGCAGTTTCTGCAACAAACCATCGGCTACAGTTCTCCCATATGATGATACGGATACAGGGTCTGCTCGTGAAGTACACTCCATGCGATATTATGAGACTTACCATATGCTTGAGCCACTTGTCGAGCGCTGATACCTGCATCGTCTTTGATAGCCTTTAGAATATCTTCTACCATAGTTTTTGGTACTATGAAGAGCAACGAAGGTGGGATGATTCGGCTGCCTTCACACCGGGTGCTCTAATGGTACAATTATGACACCCCCTAAAAATTTTCATTTCCAAGATATACTAAGTAATACATCAAACAACTCATAACTACGATCTATAAGCGATCATGATGTTATTAAGCACTGCTTTAACCAATCGAGAAATATGGCTCGAAGATTGTCGAAATTGTCTCAGTGGTACCTGTTTTAATGATGCCATTATGGTACCACTGGAAATTTTCAATGCTGAGATAGGGCATGTAATATATCAAACATCTTGTAATGACATATCATGAACGAATATAATTAAGAAGTTCGATACCTTCGTCCAATATGGTATTGACCCTCCTTTGGCTGTAATTACAGAACATACGCGGTTTGGCATGGACTCTAGAAGGTGTTGCAATGCAGGTAAGGTAATCGCAGAATATGCATTCGTCAGAGAGACCTTCAGGCCCTGCAGAGTAGACGGAAGCGGATGCCTTCGACGAATGTCTCTTTCCAACATGTCCCAAACATTCTCGATCGGTTTCAAATCCGGACTTTTCGCTGGCCACGGCAGATGTTGCAACTCGGTGTTGGCATGTTCAGAAAAGCACTCCTGAACAATTCTTGCTCGATGGACAGTAGCATTGTCGTCCATGAAGAACCCGGATGGCATTGTCTTTGGCTTTCACCCGACTGTCAAGGAATATCAGGGGACCCTTGCCATACCAAGAAAACATGGCCCATATCATGACATCTCCTCCTGCAGCTTGAACTGTGTTCACAACACATGAGGGTCCATCGCTTCATGGGGCTGCCGCCAAGTTCTCTGCCGGCCATCGGTGCAAAACAATGTGTAACGTGAGTCGTACGACCACATCACCTTTTTCCAGTCGTCTACTGTCCAGTTACAACACCGTTCTTTACACCACTGCAGGCGAACTTGACACCAGGGGCTTCCTCACTGGCATCCGTCTCAGACGACGTCGGTCCCTGTCCGTGTTGATTGTTTTGATCCACAATTCTTCCGTGTCGACAACTCTTGTGGATTCAGTTTCCACGCATTGAACACCCCTTGGAGACCTGACCTTTTGAGGTACCGGTCAGTTGTACTGTCCTGGAAATGGTAGCTCCAGCTAGACGGGCTCCCACAATAACTCCTTTTTGGAACTCAGACAGGTCTGCTGTTTTCCATTTTGCTCACATGATTGCATTCATTTGCATGTCACAACCGTTTCTGACCTGTGACCCCCGCTGTACATATCAGTACAGTATTTCATCATAGGTTTCTAATAGTGATGTCCGTTGGATCCGGATCTGAAAATATCCGGATTTCGGATCCTTTCGCTGGATGCGCATTAAGACTAATTAGGACTTAAGAGGACTAGGCTAACACTTAATAAAAGCTTTTATAAACTGCTTTCAGAGAAAGTTTGCATATACACAATTTTCTGATACAGGATCCGAATTTCGGATCTCGGATTTCGGATCCAAGATCCGGACCTCAGATCTCGGATCCAAGATCCGGATCTCGGATTTCTGACCAAGATCCGGATCTCGGACCTAGGTCCGAAAAAAAGATCCGGGTAGGTTTGGCCTTTCGTGTCTAGAGAGGTTCATATATTCCTTTTCCTTTGATCCACTTGGGTGCCCTATAAATAGACCATCTCAGTTGGATATCGGATATCTTCCTCGCTTTGATCTTGTACTCCTCTTTTTGCACTCAAGTGATTCTAAAATCTATAAATTCATTTGAAACGTGCTATACATACATATGACCTGTTCTTGAGGGTCAGTGATTCGCGTATACCAAAGGAATCACGTGCGTGTAAATATACAAAGAGTGTGAATGATAACATTCCATTCAAATTTACTAAAACTCGTTTTCTCGTGTTAACCATCTACGCCTTTTCACCAACTCTAAGGTATCGGAGGTGGGGTAGAGAAGAAGGGAGCATTTTATACGTTCACTAAATCTCCTAGTGGATCGGCCGCTTTCAACCGCTTGTCAATAGGCGGCAGTCTGAATGATTTATCACTCGGTGCTCTGGGTGTTTGCTGATGGCCATGTTTTCACGCCTAGATTGTTTTCAGAGCGCCTTGTCTCTTCGATATTGCGCTCGTCCTGAATTCGAACACCACTTATTATTATTCTTATTGTTGGGGGGGCCCCCCACCAATATGTTCTCTTGTCCCAAATAGATAGGAATATGTGTTGTTGTAACCCTCGTTTCGTGTTGTCTGTGTGTAGAGAATATGTGTGTGTGTGTGTGTTTTGCGCAGGTGTTCTGAGGTCAAGGCCAGTCACTCGGATGGTTAGACTCGAATGGTTTTTCAGAGGAGAATTTTCTCGCTCGCGCCCCGTTTGCTTTAAAAAAATATTAAAGAAGAAGAAAAAAAAAACCTGTCGAGATAACCAACTTTTCATTCCTCGGGGCTTGTTAGATCCAGACAAGAGATCTTTCGAAGCGCCTCCTCCTCCTTCTTCTTCCTTCACAGTCTTTTTAAACGCTTTCTTCTCCAGGCTTCAAACAACCCCTTTCGGAGTATATTTATAATATTTTCTCCTCGCTTGTGAAACTTGAAAAGGAATTTTTATCTCTCTGAAGAGAGACCTGTGAACTTAGGAAAACGACTACAAGGAGATTATCGTGCGGTGATAAGTAATCTCGTCAAGCTGGCTAATCCGATAAAACAGTTTCCCCCTGTCTTTTTGCGTTTGTTGCGTATGCCTTAGTGGGACTACTCTTCCCTCAACTCTGCTCCTCCCATTTCTTCAGTTCGTACAGTTCTCAGCCGTCGTCGTCGTCTATAACTTATATTTCCCCTTCAAATTCGCTGCCTCCTCTTTATGTGCTGGAGCATTCCTCCCGAAGCAGGTTCATAACAACAAAAGCAATCGCTGGCAGTGCAGGTGAAGAGTTTTTGTAGAATTTTTAATTTTGCGTGTTATGAGAATTTGATGAAGGATTTTAAGGAATTCGAGGATAAAAAAGAAAGCATTTGTTTTTTAAAGTAACCTTGATACTGCATTACGACGAGTTCAGGTTGAATCACAGTACTGCATCCAACGCCTCTGGAAACATCAATAAGGTATTCGGTGTATGCACCATAAACGAACGTCCCCTCCAACGTTGGTTCGGAAAATTCCGGGCGGGAGTGACGGACCTTGCTGAAAAACTATTCGGGACCTTGCTGAAAAACTGTTCGGGACCTTGCAGAAAAACTGTTCGGGACCTTGCAGGGGATAATGCTGTATCAGCGTCGAGGACCGTCGGCAAGGTGAAAAAGCAGGACAAATGGGTCCCACGTTTAGTAGCAAGTACCCATAACAAAGTAGTACATTCCCAGAGATAAACCTATCAGCCACCAGCTGCCTGAAATTTGCATGTTTGCGATGATATTTAATAGCGTTTGAACCCAAGCGAAGATAGTCGTGACGTGTGATGATGCATTACGACGAGTTCAGGTTGAATCACATACTGCATCCAACGCCTCTCGAAACATCAATAAGGTATTCGGTATAGGCACCATAGACAAACGTACTGTCGAACGTTGGTTCCGAAAATTCCGGGCGGGAGTGACGGACCTGGCAAATGAGCCACGCGGCAGACCGCCCAACGTGTTGAATGACGCTGAAAAACTGTTCGGGACCTTGCAGGGGATGATGCTGTATCAGCGTCGGCTGTCAGTAGACGCCTTAAGAGGTGTGTACGGAATTGGTTTTGCGCCATGAAGGAGCGGGGATTCTTGATCGCATTGTCACCTGCGACGAGAAGTGGCTCCTATACGACAATAGGAAACGGTCAGCACAGTGGCTGGATGCTGATGAACCCCCGTTGCACCCGATGAAGCTCATGGTTACAGTTTGGTGGAACATCCGTCGTGTAGTGCATTACAGCTTCCTGGAGCAGGGGGGAGACGATCACCGCTGGGACTTACTGTCGTGAACTGCATCGTATGCACACAAAACTGTGTCAGCAACAAATTGCACTTGTGCATCTCAAAGGCGTCCTTCTGCTGCATGGTTTTGCTTCCACACCCCCCCCCCCCTCTACTCTACCGACTACCATTTTTTCCAGAGCCTGGACAATTTTTTGCGGAGGAAAAACATGCCTAACCCAAGCAGACGTCGAAAACGCATTCCCGGAGTTTATTGAGTCCCGCGACCATGGATTCTATTGGAGAGGGCTCGAGAAGGCGCCAAATCGTTGGCAACAAAGTTTGGATTGCGATGGGGTTTATTTCGAATACCACCTGTGAATTTGTCCTTTCTAGAGGGCCAATAAAGATGACCTCTGCAATCCGACATTGGATATGCAACGACCTGGTATAATTATGCGCTTCACATTTTATTCTTTGTCTCGTCAAGTTATACACAAACAAAGATTCTATCATTACCAGTCTCTTCAGGTAATGTCCCATCAAATGACATTAATATTGTTCGAGTGTTGAATGTTAACCAGCCACTTCGCATGGAGTATTTCTTCGCAAAACCTTGAATACTCAAATTATTCCATGAATTGATTAAAACATCAGAGCCAATACGCAATCAAATTAGAAAACATTAAATATCAATACGCAATATTGATCCCGTCTGCATCCACGATCAATGGACTATTTACGTTTAGTCATTACCCATGAACCAATAACATTTTCTTTGGACAGTATTCCCCATACATGTCCCCTCTAAATTGGAATTCCATTTTACACTTAAAACTCCAGCTTGAAGACGGCCTTCTCCCCTTCCACTTTTCCCATGGATAAATTGATTCCTTTTTATTTCCCAACAATTCGCTGTCAAGAATTACAATTGCTTTCTAGGAAGGCATTCCCTCTCAATTACTGAACAATGTTGGACTTCCTTCACTAAGCTAAGAATAACGAAAACATTAATTAATACAGATAACATTAAGCAAATATTAGTTCATAGCACGATCTATAGATATTCATCATCATCGGGCTCCATTGTTAAAATGAAGCTAAAGTTCCTAGCTCCCGGTAGGGCGGGAACTCTATTGAAAAGTGGCGCTGCATATACAATCGGCCCAACAAGGTCTATAAAAGAAGGTCAGGACACGAAAATGGAGCCGCCATTTTGGTTCTAAATGTGGCGTTTCCTATACAATTTTCATGTTAAATATAGGCGATTTTCGTACAAAAAAAAATTAATTAAACAACCAAAATGAGACATTGAAGTGGAAGTTGTTATAAATATAGCATTTAAAAACTTCAGCTCAAGAAACAGGAAGAATTAAAATATTTTAAAGTTATTAAAAGTAGAATCCAATGATTCGTTGAAGCGAGTTAATTGAATAATTTCATGAATTTTAAAAACTTTAAGAAATCAATAAAAAAAATCAAGAAAATTCACAAAATCACTGCTTAATAAGATTTCCAAATAAATTAAAATTTCATAATTTACCAATAATTTTTAAATTTTGGCCTAATAACAATTTTAACATTAATGGCCTAATGACTATTTTGACATATAGCCTTATAATTATTTAAACATAATTTTGATAAGATTAAATTTACAATTTTCAGTTTGGCGTTGAAAACATAACTTCACGTGTCTTAATTTAAATTATGTTAATAAATTAGGCCTGGAAATTATGACATAATTTAAGTTATGACAAATTATGTTTTCAACCAGAAACTGAAAATTGTAAATTTAATCTTACCAAAATTATGTTCAAATAATTTTCAGGCTGTATGTCAAAATTGTTATTAGGCCATTAATGTTAAAACTGTTATTAAGCCAAAATTTAAAATTTATTGATGTATTAAGAAATTTATATTTCATTTTGAAATCTTATTAGAATGTCATTGTAATTTTTCTTGATCTAGTTTATTTTTTTAAATTGTTGAAGTTTTTAAAATTTTTGAAATTATTATTAAAAGTTTTTATGAAGTGTCGAAAAATAAAGTCTTGCAGATGAGTTTTAATCTTTTTAATTAAATACACGGGATCTCTTAAAACTAGTTTTAATTAGGTCTCGGGTCATATTTTCATCTCACTAAAATTTTCATATAAACATAAATTTTTCAATAAATTATATATACTGAAAATTTTACAATAAACATAAAAATTTGCAATAAATAATAAAATTTGCAATTTTACAATAAATTATAAAAATAAAATAAAATTTGGAAAACAGTGAAGAGTTGGTGAAATTTGAGAAGGGAAAATTTATGCGTTTATTCTCCTGTATCTGCAGAGATTCTCATACTTCCATACATTGTTTTGCATGCATATTTTTCATTAAAATCCTCTGAGAAAATGTATAATCTGACTGACAGATACATAAATATTACTGATTCAGTGATATCATGTTTCCATGCAAATATCAGCTTTTAAGTTAAAGAGTCCAATCGTATATTTTAAAATTTCCCTTTTACATTTTTCTTAAGATATATGCACTGTAATTAGTTTGGAATCATTAATTTCATTGGAGGCTATTCGATTACTGTGTAACTGCATTGTAGTTTAGAACCAAAATGGCCGCTGGCGCAAAGAATTGTGGGATCGTGTCCTGACCTTTTTTTATAGACCTTGCGGCCCAACTGCGCCTGCAGCACCGCCCTATCGGCAGATAGAAACTCTTCTTTCATTTTCAGTTTCAATGAAAAACTCTATCGAAGGTCACGGTCGGCCTTAGTGCGATCTATGCGGCACCTGGCGCGATCCGTTTTCCTTAGCTTCTCGAAACAATGGAAAGTGACCGAAGCTCGATGACCATGTATATCTATAGACCGTGGTTCATAGCGTTAACATCAAAATAAATCACGTGGAGGCTCACGGAGTCACCACACATCATCTATAGGCGGGTCGGTAAAACATCCTACGATTCCGAGCAAAGACATCTATATTTACATGCTATGGATGTCTTTGTAGTGGTTGGGTATCGTTGAAATTTTCCAATGGTACCATTAAAGCACGTACCAAGGAAAGCCTTCAAGTGGCTTCAGCTAGACCTTAGCTATCGAGTGGCGAAGTGAAAAATGCATTAATCAACGCATAGGCCATGTATGCATGGAATTGTATATGGTGCTCTCTATTATTTGTGAACTTTTAAACCAGAAGCAGTTCAGCAATTTTTTTTCGACCAACGAACTCAGGATGTCGTTTTGCCTAAGCTATCGAAAAGTAATGCCTCCATGGCTGTAACTTTTTTATTTTTTAACCGATTTTCAAAATTCTTTTTGTATCTGATACTAACTTTTGTCCTCTATGTAATGCACTATTCACTTTTCGACATAGTCCCCATCCCTTTCCACGCATTGTACCAACGCGTGACTAGTCGGGTGAACCCGTCGGAGGGGAATTCCGGGGTTGTTGTCGACACCAAGACCGAACAGCAGGTTTCACCTCGTCGTCAGAACGCAACTCATGCCCCTTAAGGTGCTCTTTCCTCTTTGGGAAGAAGTGAAAGTCGCAAGGTGCAAAGTCTTTCATTTTTGAACTGCAGTTTTTCATCTTTGAACTGTAGGCGCTGCAACCCCCTCTCATGTGTGGCGATCGTGCTGCAGAAGAGGATCCAAAGCTGCCATTCAATCCTCGTGTCGACGACAACCCCGGAATTCCTTTCCGACGGGTTCACCCGACTAGTCACGCGTTGGTACACTGCGTGGAAAGGGATGGGGACTATGTCGAAAAGTGAATAGTGCATTACATAGAGGAGAAATGGGAGTATCAGATACAAAAAGAATTTTGAAAATCGGTTAAAAAATAAAGTTACAGCCATGGAGGCATTACTTTTCAGCCCACCCTCGTATATTCAGAAAGTTTGACCGAAGTCATTTATACGAATTCCAAACATTATCGTCATCTTCGTATTTAAGATTAAAGAACTTTAGGTTTAACGTCGAGTCAAAAGTACCATATATCTTATCTTGTACAGAGGCACTTAGTCCTTCGAGGGAGTTTTGCGCCATCCCAGTAACTAACGACTGCTACGAGATGACAGTAGCAGCCGGGACCGACGGCTTAACGTGCCCTCAGAAGCACGAGGGGTTCATGATGAAGAGCTGCTGGCGGACGAACTAACCAGTGGCTATCACCAACTGCTGGACATCCCCCAATAGCTGTGCCCCAAATAGCCGTCCCACCCAGCAGTGGTCCTCAAGCTACTGGATGTCACCCAACAAACAGCTGGCCGCGCCTGAAGTTGCTTAACTCCATCGATCAGCGAGTCACCCCCTCCATACCAAGTTTTTACAATAACGTTCCGCATGAACAGTGGTGTAACGCGTTTCCAAGAATATGTGCCGTCGAGCGCGTTTATGCAAGCAGGAGAATGGGGGCCACTTAGAACATTTACTGTAAGCTCAATCACTGTTGCATTGATTAAAGAATTTCCACTGAAAATGTGACGACGTTATATTTAATGATATGACTACGGAGGTATTGACGATTTTGTGATTCTGCGAGTAACCCCTACCTTATCCCGTTAAAATATGTGTTCGGAAATCAAGGTTAAAGTAGTAAGTTCTTTACAACTCGGTACATGCTAATTTAAGTTGAAATGGATTTCTTAGAATTTAGAAATGTAAATTTAGATACTCCGCAATTTAACATCAGAGGGCAGGCATTCTTATACGCACTTTAGCTTTTCACTGGATACGAGTGTGGAAGGTGTGAATCGATTTTTTGTGAAAAATAAATTAATAAGAAATTTAAATGACTAATAGGACTTGTGAGTTTAAATTCCAATGAAATAAAACTTTCTTCTCCCTAATTTTTTCCTCCATTAAAGTCGACTTGCGCAAAGGATTTATACGACGAGGCAGTGTAATAAAGTTTCGACGTGACGATAATTGACACGATGAAATTTCTTTTCCTCCACATAATAAAAACTTGGGTGCACGATGTCTGACAGGCCTCGGCTCGAAATTTCCGACCACCCACCCCCATTTAATCTTAAATCGTTCCAATTTCTTCTTAATCGAATTTTCGACACATGACACTCTCCTCCGACATCGTTGTTTTGATGTTGTGCTCTCGGATTAATATAATTTTAATGTCTATCCTTTTCAGTAGTGAATGGGTTCTTGATTTCGGAATTATACTCTGTAGGTATAGCGAAATATTAGCAACATTAAAGGAATTATTATGTTTACTTGATCCTGTCATCAAGTGAATGATGTCTTTGAGAATATGTTAATGGAAACGTTAGGTTCCAAGAATTTATTTCCTCAGTCAAGAATAATGAATGAAAAAAGCGAGATTTGATATTTGAGATTATTTTGACTCTACAATATTTGACAACGACTTAAAATAGAATTAAATAAGCTTATAATAACATTTGGCTTAACAGCTTTCTGAATGGCTGCTATTTGTTGTTCTCGAGATTTGTACTCAGTGTTTTGGTAAATTTTTTGTTCCGTGAGATGCCACACATTCTCAATAATATTGAGATCTCGATTTCGAGCAGTCCAAGCAAAAGTGGAGATGTTGTTGCTCTCAAAATAGGCTTTCACAACTCGTGCAGTATAGATCGCAGGACTGTCCTGCTGCTAAATCCATGGTTTTTGCTTAAACTAGACTTTTGCACAAAGGGATGAACACATTGTGAAGATCTTCTTTATATTGAGCTGTTGTGCAATGTCCATCTATAATGTGAATCTTCAACTTTCCGTTGCTTCCAATGGCACCCAGAATCATCACTCTACTACCACCCATTTGCCGCTTAATTCGCAGTGGAACAAGTGTTTCTTTATCACGATGCTCTTCATAAGAAGCTATATTATCAGGACCATCCAAACTGATTCGTTTTTCATGAAAAAACACAACCAATTGGAAGTCTATGTTTTCACGCAGATGTGTCTCAGCAAACTCCAGTCTCTCCTGCATGAGTTTCTGTGTTAGTGGCAACTTTGTGAGTATAATTTCATAGACAAAGTTCTGAGCACATAGTTCGCTGCGAATTGTTCTTCTTGAGGCAACAAGTTGCAGATTAAGTTTGACTTGTGTGGTGTTGACTACATGCCCAGATGTAATATTATGTCTAACATGTCTCTTAATTCTTGATTTGTCTCTTCGCGTCAGTGCACAAGATTGTCCTATTTCCCAATTAACATTTTTAACAATTGTGATAAAGATTTGTAGCTCACACGGGAGATTTCAGCAACTTTTTTGAAGTTTGTAAATTGCTTGTTAAAATGTCTAATTCGCTCTCGTTGGCCTTCAGTTAACATTGTACAATGCATAAAATGGTTTTGGTGCTCACCACACAACACGATGACTTGTAATATGCAAATTATTTGCATGTTTGTGATGTTGGTCCAAACTTTTGTCCAGTCTTATTTTGATTTAAGGTAAGAAAAAAGCAACGACGCAGAAATAAATTTGTTTCTTCCCTGAATATTGTTTCATGTTTAGAGTTGTAGGTGTAAAATATTTCTTAGTATAAATTCATTTTTTCTTGATTTTGCTGGTTGGTCCAAACTTTTGGCCACCAGTGTATAAATGTATTCACTAAGACTCGGCTTGATTAAGATATCTGTATTATTATGATTCTATAATTTTTTAAAAATATGATTATATACAGGGCGAGTCAAAAATATGCATTCACACTTTGAACTGTCACAGTGTTCAATTTCTGGGAAAAGAAAGACCGGAAGTTTAATTGGAAAAATGGAAAAGAATTGGAAGTGTACTTTCTGGTCAAACTGAACGTTCCAAATTGTTATCCCAAATTTCTAGTCAAACAGAAATTGTTCCTAGACACAATGGATTATAAAATGGATAGCAGTTTGCCTTTTCTTTAAATCCTAACAAACTACCACACTTTGAATACCTGTATCTCCTAAACGGTTGGATCAATTGAAAAAAACACCAAGAATTAAAATTTTCTCGAATGTTTAGTACAATCTGAAAATACCATTAGAAATAGAGGTTTCCACTGCGCATTTCAATGTTGATTTCCATATTCGAAAATGACGTCGGTTTTGTTTTTCGCTGTGGCTACGTAAACGGTGACCGGGTCCCGATTTTTGAACACGGCTATGAAGTTGCCGGAGATGACGACATGTCGGAGGGCGTTTCTGACAAAAAAAAATCTCTTGCGATTTTTTAAGAAGTGATTTCAAAAAAAAAAAAAAAAAAATAGTCGAGAAAAGACTATTTCAAGAGTTTATATTGTTGTACCTGATGAAATTACTTAAAAGTATTTAATTCTCCAAAAAGTAGAAATGTCTTTTCTGCTATGCCAATAAAATTAAAATGTCAATAAAATGAATAGCATACTAAGCAGCATTTTTAATAGTTTTTTTTTTAACTTTAAAAGAAAACATAATTTATCATCTAAACATACACGTATTGGACATTGAAACTGAAACACCTTCGCAAATAGCACTGGATACCCCCAGGGCTGAATAGAACCTTCTGCTAGGTAAATTAATCGTATGCATATCAATGAATCACGTGTCAGAGTTCTTGGTAGTCACTCCAGTAGAAAAGTTCGATAGTAAGTTTCAAATTGTTTGTGCAGAGCGCTATAATGGGAGACATATCCGACTTCAAAAGAGGGCAGATTGTTGGGGCGCGTCTAGCAGGTGCATCTGTGTCCAAAACTGCCACACTTTGTGATGTCTCACGTGCTACAGTATCCAGGGTGATGTGTGCATATGAACAGGAAGGACGAACCACGTCCAGGAGGAGCAACTGCAGGGGAAAACGGAAGTTGTCGGAAAGAGACGTCAGGACATTGACCAGGATTGTTGCACGAAAGCGGAAAACCACCGCAGCAGAAATGAATACACACCTCCAAGAACCTGTGTGCACGAAGACAATCCGTCGTTACCTGCATAAATCCAACATCCATGGCAGGGTTGCTATACCGAAGCCTTTCATCAGTAGTACAAATGCCTCCAAGCGGGTTCAGTGGTGCCGGACGCATAAAACCTGGACGTTGGATGACCTCAAACGCATCATATTCTCGGATGAGTCCAGCTACACTGTCTTCCAAACAACAGGGAGGGTATTCGTCTGGAGGAGCCCCTCTGATGCCTACAACCCAGACTGCTTGGCAGCCACAGTCAAACACGGAGGTCGATCAGTAATGGTTTGGGGTGCAATATCATGGTACACATTGGGTCCACTAATTGTTCTCGGGGGACTTGTCACTGCCAAGGACTTTAAGACCATTTTGGAGGACCATTTACACCCTATGGTTCAAACACTCTTCCCAGACGGTGGTGCAGTGTTCCAGGATGATAACTGCCCCATTCATACTGCAAAAATTGTCGCAGAGTGGTTTGATGAGCATGACAATGAGCTTCAGCATCTACCGTGGGCCGCTCAATCGCCGGATCTCAACATTATCGAGCCTGTGTGGGGTATCTTAGAGGATCGAGTGAGGAAACATTTCCCCCCACCGCGTACACGTGCTGAACTTGCAACTGTGCTTCAAGAGGAATGGCTACAACTTCCTCTGCAAACTGTGCAGGACCTCTACTGATCCTTCCCAAGACGTGTTGCTGCTGTGCTGGCTGGTCACGATGCCCCAACACCTTATTAAATAAAGATTTTGGATTTCTACCTGGTGCTTCAGTTTCAATGTCCAATACCTGTATCGGTAAGCGTGAAAAACACGCATCTGGTCAGTCACAGCTCTACAGGGGATGACCATAGCAGTTGAAAAGGACGTTAATACCAAACAAACCAAACCATCATAAATAGAGGTACAAACTTTAAGGGGAAGTAGAGAACGTGAAAAGGATTGAGACCCATCACTAGAAACGTCATGGGAAAGTGGTAGTATACGTACAAGAAAATGAAAGGACACAAGTCAGAAATTACCGGAAAATTTATTGCACATAGATGGTGTAGTAGATGATTTCATTTCAGAACATTGCAGGAGATGTTCGATACCCTCCTGTGCTGGTACTGGGATTCCTCTCTATCACACCCATCGCATTTTGGGCCATGGCGAGCGTATGAGTCACTCCTGGCCTGCCCTCACTATGCGTGTGACCTCTTAAGACCCATATTTGTACAAATTGTGATGCACATGACGGTGGCCCGATGCATGTCTCGGTGGGACCGTTCTTGATACAGTCGTTCAGCTGCTCGTGCATTGCCATCTGCCAATCCATACAAGATGTGCATTTCTGCCACTTCACTGTTCGTTGCATGCTCTTTCGACGGCAACTAATGCACAGCGTATGGGTTCCTATACAATTCTCAATCCTTTTGATATTCTCTACCTCCCCTTAAAGTTTGTACCTCTATTTATGAGATACCCTGTATATTTAAACGCTCGTCCCCACGTACTATGCTACCCCTCCCAAAAAAAAAAGCAAACAACTTACATCGCGCTTTGAGCCACTTCCGGCAACGGCATAGCCGTGTACAAGAATCGGGACCCGGTCACCGTTACGTAGCCACAGCGTGTTTCGCAATACATGACCCTGGGTTGCATTTTGTCCGGTTCCCATCTTAACCTATCTAATGGTATGAAAATCTCATTTTATGAAGAAAAAAACAAAGTAAAATATAACTAATGTTTATTAAGAAAGACATACAAAAACAAATTGAAAATAAAGCTGTATTAAACGGATTTATATCTTAATCTATATAAGAGTTGTTATATAAAATAACCTTCTGAGAACATTTCATTTTGTTTACTTATTTATTTATTTGCATTAAACGAATTTTATTGCCGAAAGACATCTCTTTACGTCAAATATCAGGGAAATACGGGTATTTCTATGTCGGTTAAATTCCGTGCGGTCATATGTCCGTGAAATATGGAGGCTTTGCGGATACATTTTATAAATGACCAAACCTACCAACCAATTTCGCCATTTTTTCCCGGGTTGTCAAGGTGATGGAATGAATACCTACAGAATATATTTTAAATTGAATAACAAGATGTAACAACGTGATTGGTTTACAACACGATCTATAGATATTCATGGTCATCGAGCTCCATTGTTAAAATGAAGCTAAAGTTTCTAGCTCCCGGTAGGGCGGGAACTCTATTGAAAAGTGGCGCTGCGTGTACAATCTGCCCAACTGCGCCTGCAGCGCCACCCTATCGGCAGACAGAAACTTTACTTTCGTATTCAGTTTCAATGAAAATCTCTATAGGTTGATTTAAATGCCAAATCTATCCGCCAGATGGCATCCGCTACGGTTTATGAATTTTGTCCTAGTTTATTTGCAAAAGTTTAGTGAAATGAAAGTTAAAGACTTGAAAGAAATGCTTCAGTTAATAGGAGCGAAAACTGACGGAAATAAACAAGTATTGACTAACAGGGAGCAAATTTTATAATGAATTACGATTTACGAAAGTGACGATGCTAAATATTGGGCTAGGCTACGACATCTCATTTAACCTCACTGAATTTTTCGATCTGTAGGAAATCCATGAAACTTAAGATTTTTGTTTTTAACATTGTTGTTGGAACACTGTGGAACTGAGCAATTTACATGCATGTTCTTATACAGTATTCTTAACATTGCCGAGATTTTCTCCTCATTTCGACCATAGCGTCATAGCGTCAGATTCATAAAGCGTAAGCGCTGCCATCTATACTTAAATCAACCTATTGCAGGTTCCGGTCGGGAATAGTGCGATCTATGCGGCACCTGGCGCGATCTGTTTTCCTTAGCTTCTCGAAACAATGGAAAATGGCCGAAGCTCGATGACCATGCATATCTATAGACCGTGGTTTACAATAAACAGTGAGGTGTTGATTGTTGAAAAGATAAAAGTAACAATAGGAAGCTGTGAACGTAATAAACGATTAAATAGAAATGATAATAAATAAAAGACAATTTAATACGAGGCTTGTCCGTAAAGTAAGTACCGTTTCGTTCTGCTGCCACCGCAGCGCTAGTGTTACAGTTCCGAGCGAGGGGTCTGACATTCAACAAAATTATGGCAAAGATTCATGAATCTCGATAATTTGATCATTTGAATCGGTTTTTACGAGAATCTGGGGCGAGATATCGGCTCCTGAAGTTAGATTCAGGATTCAGAACAGATTCGGTGAGATTCGCATAGATTCATTTTACCTTTTTCAAAGACTCAGGGTATTGTCAGATCCCTCGGTTCCGAGCGTGCACATTAGTCTCTCTGGTTCATTATCTTTGTGCTGACGCCATTACAACCGGATTGTCGTGTGTTTACATTTGTTAGTGATCGTTGAAAATGTTTAAGACAATTTCTGAGCCCGCGGACGGTGAAGTGTAATACGGTTTTTGAAATTCATCGACAACTTGTAGAGATTTATGGCGGAAATGTAATGACTGATAGAATGATGAGAAAGTGGGTTAGGCAGTTCAATGATGGACGAACCAATATTCATGACAAAGCACGGACTGGGCGGCCTTCTGTTATCATCGTTGAAAAAGTGAATGAGAAAATTCGTGAAAACAGTGACGGTTCACAATAAGAATGCTTTGTAATGGGTTTCCACAAATCCCTAAAAACCGCCGCCATTTTCGAATATCGTAGTTAACTTTGAAATGTGCAATGGAAACTCCTATTTTTAATGTTATTTTCAGATTGTAAACGACATTTGAGAAATGTTTTATTCTTGGTGTTATCTCAATTGATCCAACCGTTTAGGAGGCAGTCAAAGTGTTTTGTGCTTTACAATTTTTTTGCATTATGTTATAGAGCTGTAAAATCTGATTACAAAACGTTTGGGTTTTTTGGAGAGATGATTAGCTAAGACCTACCATTTGGAGCTGAAATTGGATTTAAAATTTCGTTCATATGGTTGTTTACCGAATTAGAAGCTAATTGCATAAATGGCATGTGTATGTAAATGTAGATAACATAAATAAACTCTACCTCCCCTTTGACTGCTACAGTTTATTTTCTTTCCGTTATTATTATACTCTTCGAGCGTCTGCTTCTGCAAGTGGAACCGATAATTGTGCTTTCTTTCTTTTCTTTCCTTTTTTTTTTTTTTTTCCTATCGAGAAACTCGTGGCGCTGTTTTTGTCAAAACATTACTCTGGATTCGTGGAACCCGCTTCCACGAGTGTTTCCCCCTTTTCCCTTCTGACAACTGTTCATCCCCCACCCCTCTTTTCAAGTGTCTCCCCTTCTTAATGGAAGTGCAACTGCTGGTAGGGGAAGGAGGAGGAGAAGAAGAAGAAGCGGGTCACGTGATCGAAGGAGAGTGAAGAAATGTGTTGGGTAGCAGTGTAGTTAGTGATCCTATTTCAATAGCATTCTGTTTTCATTAAATGACTTGGAGATCTTCGTTGCTGTTGTTGTTCGTGTGTCGTCCGTTGAAATTTGATCTTGATGATGATGATTTACTGAACCGTTTCAAATGATCCGATTTACATGGCGGAAGAGGGTGTGTGAATAATTGATTATCTTGGATGAAAGCTTGAAGAGTTAGAAATGCATTCATATATTAAGGCGAAGTTTTTGGATTTATTAATGGATGCATACATCAGTGAGATGATTCACTTATTAGATATGCTAAAGGAATACGCTGTGAATCAGCTGGGGCTGTAAAAGCAGTCGATAGCTAAGGAAAAACCTCAGATTGAATGAAGGTTTAATGCAAGTATCGAGGAGGTTATTAGACAAGTATGAGAGAACTCACATATTACTTTCATTGAAAGACTTTGTGGCAAGCTTGTTCGAAAGCAGCAGATTCCTTTTAGAAGACGCAGATTCGTGAGCTTTGAGAGGGCTTACGTTCAAAAGAATTGCAAGATAGGAATGAACGAAGCTTTACTAGAGCAAAGTCATATATTTTTTGTAACAGAATTTCAAGAACAACTTAGCTGCAAATCGTTCATATCCTCGGAAAATATGGAAAGTGCAAGGAACGAGAATTGGCTATGTGAGTATGAAATGGTTGAATACTTCTCAGCAATTAAATCCTTAGCTAATAAAATCAATCTAAAGGAGCATAATCAGCTATTGAAAGACTAGTTCTTACTATAGGAGAATAAGAAATTAACCTAGGAATATCTTGATTATCTAATACAGAATGAATAAATGAGCCAACACATAAAAATAGCTTTAAAAGCTAATTTCGCAAACCCTACAGACAAAATCGTATTCCTAATAATATTCCTAATTGACTCAGTGTAGATAAACCAATAACCCTTTTTAAATCGTATTCAAAATTAGCCCCGATATCAGCCATAAATATTGTTAAAAGAGATAACAAGCATAATACTCTTTATAATCCATCATGTATATCTTAAAATCACGAAAACGAATTAAAATATGCATACCAGCAGTAAACAGGTAATCGCCCTTAACGCTGAAGAACCATGAACACAATATTTAAAATTATCAAACCAGCAACACAAGACTTATATGAGCTATAGAAGAATATGCGATTTTAAATCGGATTGACGCATATAAATTGAACTAAGGTGACAACTTTGTAGGGGATAGTGGTTAAAATTGATTGTTTCAGCTAATGGAGTTCCGTTTTCGCTACATGTCTGATTATTGTATGCGTTTTTACATTTGTAATTTTAGTTTAGAAATGTTATACAGTGGTAAGCGTTTTTTTTTTCAATACGGCATTCCATTTTCATTTGCCCTGTTCTACTGGGTTGCTCCTTAGTTATTACTAGAAGAGGTACCCGGCGTTGCCCGGGATAATTACACTTGCACAAACTTTTCCTTTCATTGTTAGTCATGAGATATATATTGTTGGTTCATGCAGTGTATTTGTGAATTGCGTGCTGATACCATTGTTGATACCTATTGTTGTACCAACTTTGCCTTGCATTGTTGGTCATGCGATATTTCTCATTAATATGCCTTGCCATAACCATGAATATCGATTTTTTATCGATGTTTATTATTTTTCCGAAATCTGAGGTAGACAGTGACTTTCCTCATGCTTTGAAGGTCATGTATGCGAAATTTTATCAAGATCGGAATAAAACTGTAGATTTGTATAAAAAACATACAAACAAACAGACCCACAAACATCCTTCTTTATATATATAAAAGATTATTATTCCATTTATTGTAATACAATTACATATTTGGAAGAGGAGTCTTAAACAAAGAAAGAAACTTAACATCTTTTCAAGTTTTATGCTATTTCAATATTTAACCATTTCATTATTTCAGATCTTTACAATTTCTTTTACAGAATATCTTTCTTTTCAATCAACTATTTTTTTACAAAAATCTTTTATTACACATAATACTTTCCAATTAATTTGATTTCCATCAAGGTAAGTTTTTTCCCAATTTTCTTTTCTTTCTAAAACTTATTTCTTTCTCTCTTCCTCTACCATTCTACATTCAAATAAAACATGCTCCAAAGTTTCTACATCTTCTTTACATCCTCTACATATTCTTTCTTCCTCCCTACCATACACATTATCTCCCACCAAAATATTTCCACATCTGATCTTTAAAAATAAAATTTTTACTCCATTATTATTTTCTATTGTTAAATATCTTTCTATTTGTCATAATTTTTTTATATATTCTACATGTTACAGAATTATTTATTCTATCCATCCTTTCCTTTAATTCTTTAACCACAATTGTCTCCATTATTTTTTCATTTAATTCTTGTAAACTAATTTTTCTTACTCCTTTATCTTCCCACCACATCCCTCTATATTCTTCTGATATATTTTCATTTATTTTATCAATCCTTCTTTTTTAATTTCCTCCCAACATACCTGTACCAATCTATTCTCTTGCATATCTTCAATCTTTCAATATATATTTATAATTTCATATCGTCCATTTTACAATACAATTTTTATTATTGTTTAGATAGATATATTTCGTCCTTACGGACATCATCAGTATTTTACAGTTGAGATGTTTAAATGTCTTACAATGGTATTCTTATTTAAGTTTTATTAATATAAAGTACAGTATTATCTTATTAATAAAATTACAATATATAAGATAAATACTAATAATAATGACAACAATATAACCAAAAAACAATGAATAGAAGAAACATTGTTCAAAATTTAAATAAGAATACCATTGTAAGACATTTAAACATCTCAACTGTAAAATACTGATGATGTCCGTAAGGACGAAATATATCTATCTAAACAATAATAAAAATTGTATTGTAAAATGGACGATATGAAATTATAAATATATACACCATACAATACAACGTGTATAAAATAATGAATCTTTCAATATATTTTAAAGCTTTTCTCACCAAATTTACCTTCAACTTTACTCTTCCTATTTCAGTCAATAATACATAATTTGGTGTACTCCTTCTCAATTCAAATAGCCATTTATAAAATTGATTTTGAATACTCTCTATTCTTTTATCTTCTTCCCATCCCTATATTTCTGCTGTATATTCAACTATACTTTTAACTATTACATCAAACATCTTTATCATTGTTTTAACCTCATTCATCTTTGTTCTTTTCACCAATGACTACACCTGCTTCATTGCCAATTTTGCCTTTTCACTTATTTCTTCTTTGTGTTTCTCATAGCTATTCTTAGGAGTAAACCACATACCTAGATATTTAAATTCTTTCGCTATTTCAATATTTTCATTTCCCCATTTCCACTTTTCTTTTATACTACCTTTCCCGCCCTTTTTAAACACCATCATTTTTGATTTACTAACATTTAACACCAAATCATTTTTTCTCAAAAAATTCTCTACACATTTTAACATCCTTCCCATTCCTTCTTCATCCTCTGCCATTAATACCACATCATCTGCATACATTTGCTCCTTATCCTACTCTTTCATTTGCCCTGTTCTACTAGATTGCTCCTTATCCTACTCTTTTATTTGCCCTGTTCTACTGGGTTGCTCCTTATCCTACTCATTCATTTACCCTGTTCTACTGAGTTGCTCCTTATCCTACTCTTTTATTTGCCCTGTTCTACTGGATTGCTCCTTATCCCACTCTTTCATTTGCCCTATTCTACTGGGTTGCTCCTTATCCTACTCTTTCATGCCCTATTCTACTGGACCAACAATGGCTGATAAAACTCACGTGACTCCTGTTCTACCAATCAGCAGCTGCGCGCGGCGCAGAAAAGGATTGCCGTACTTTCCTAATCTAGAGCTTTAGCTTGTTTGATTTTGCAGCGACATCTGGATATTTGCGTGAAAACTATAATCTATCTCTGCTTAGGGAGAAGACGAAGCACCGTCCAATGCTATTAGTTAAATTTGATTTATTGCTAGAAGACCAGAAAAAGCTGAGATTTCTTTGAATCTTGTATTATATATATTTTTTTAAAATTAACTATACTGTTATGATTTAAAGAAGAAATCTTTTCAACTTTCATTTCAGTATATTTTAATGTAACGCACAAATATAATTTTAAAGCAAAAGTATTAATATTAGTAATTTGTTTGTAATACCAACAACACATATAATCTTGACAATAATTTAGTCATAGTAAATTTTTAAAAATGACCTGTCATCATCATATATCATTTTGTGATTACACCCCCGTTCATGGATGCAGAGGGCGCCATGGATCCAAATGGTTTCGGTATTCTTTACCAAGGATCCAGAGGGCGCCACTAAAAAAAAAAAACTCATGCAAGACTCTTAAGAGTTGTCCATCCAGCTTCATTCATCCTTGGCTTGGCTTTCTGAATATATCATAAAAAAATTTTTTTCTACCCTCGCAACCTCTATTGACAGTATTGATAATTAGTTATTTTATTTTTTTTTTTTCTTGATAAAATGAATATAATAATTCATGTTCTTTTTTTGTCTCTTTCAATCTAGACTGCTGGCAACATCTTCAATTTCTGCGATGTTGATCTGAAGATCAGTGGCACGTCACCGATAACGTCGCAGGCCACCCTTGTCTACCCTAACACGTCCATTACGTCCGTCACAGCTACCACCACCGAACCCCATACCGTCGTATTCCTCGGAACTGATGACGGCTACCTGAAAAAGGTAATGTACTCTCCCAATTATTCAATTCCGTAGGTGAAACGAGGGGATTGAGACAATGGCCATTCATACTCCGCTCTAATGTCATACAAAGCTCCTTTATTATAGAAGTCTGTCCCCCCCCCTTTTTATTTTTTGAACCGAAGCAGATATGTCAATTTTGATGAATCCAATGAATAGGAAGTTTTGGGTGGCCTATCCCATGGTGCATTTTTCATCATCCCAAATATGCAAATTAGGACACATTCAAAATTTATCTCAAAAACCGTAAGGGATAGAGAAAAGAACCCAATTGCAAAATCATTCAAATCGGACCAACCAATCACCCACAATCACGTGGTGAACTGTTTGTAGCTTCCAAACAGTCACACTGCACAAGGAAAACTGAATGTTGATATTTCCGCCATGTAAAGCATGCAAATCATAAAATTAACCTAAATTACCATACTCGCATTCACTTTGATGCGGAAAAGCAAATAAAAGGCATGTTTCAGCACACACAAGACAGAACAATTCCAGGATGGCAAGCTACAATGTTCCGGAAATGGTCAACATGATCTTCTGATTGTGGGTGATTGGTTGGTCCGATTTGGATGATTTTTTTTTTGTTTTGTTTGTTTTTGTATGCTGAACAAGTTTGCAATTGGGTTTTCTTTACAGTTTTTGAGATAAATTTTGAATGTGTCCTAATTTGCATATTTGGGATGATGAAAAGTGCACCATGTGATAGGCCACTCACAACTTCCTATTCATTGGATTCATCAAAATTGACATATCTGCTTCGGTTCAAAAAATAAAAGGGGGGGACAGACTTGTGGACCACCCTGTATAAGAGATACCTAAACAGTTTCCCGAAACTCCCTTATGTCTCGCTTAACCTTTCTCTGTTAGTCCACCAAGCAGTCTTATAGTTCTTGGAAGTTGGTTGAATTTAGGTTATGTTCTTATGGTTTGATCTTAAACTGGACCTCAAATTTAATTTTCTTAGGTTTTTAAATGATGATATCAAATTTTTTCATGTTTAAGATCCTGTTAGTTATATGTGGATCCATTAAATTGTTGGTCATTATTTTCTCGACAAATACTTCTAGTTCGGCGTTTTGGGTTATGGGATTGCGAAAATCTCTACGGGCTTGAAACGCATTTTGTCTGATGGTGGATATTGTTTTTCGTTTCATCTGTCGCATTGGATTATAATCAAGGGTTTACCGAGATGCTTTTTATATCTGTATTGCTATCTTTTAAATGAGAGTGCTTCGATTCTCTCTCTTGGGCAATCTATTCCATTTTTAGTTTGATGATAGAGGGAACCGATTGGAAAACATTGTGTAGGAGATCGACCTATTTTTTCCCCGCTATCTTTATTATATTTGACAAAAAAACCATATGAAAAAATAGGAGGGGGAAAAACATTTGATGGAAGTTTTTATGGCGGTAAACCATAAAAGACAAAATGGTCGTAATAATAATGATAAAAAAACTTTTATTTGCAATTTCTTATCGTCAATATCTAATCGAGATGGGATCATTTAGAAAATGGAATCGAGATTATATTCCTAAAGCAGTATGAAATTGTGTAGACATTCTCTTTAATTAATTTTTTAATACGATAGAAAAGAGTGTGGAAAGATAAAGTAATAAAACTTATGAAATATATCCATACATCGCAACACAGAGTGATCATAACTAGTTTGTTAAGTCAATAGACATATTTTCAAGATTTTATTATATTAAAAACAGTTACTAGGTGTTCAGAGCTCGCTAGCGGGAATTCTATTAGGCCGAATGATTTCTGCTAAAAAAGAAAATAGTACCAAAAGTTGCCATACGGGGCGCTTATTTCAAGAAAACAATGAATACATTTGCATAAGCGCGTTCCGTGTTGAGCAATCATGACAATAGAAGGCAAGGCTGAGGATTTGCCATCATTCACGAACGAATGGCCTGACGGTGACGCTTACTCTGCCTGACCGGGCGTTATTAGTCAAGTTGTTTCATCAGAAGAGCGACAATGCAAGTGCTGCCCTAAGTGAATTCCGGCGATTGAAAACGTTACGAAGAGGACCGATGAGCATAACTAACTTAGGGAAAATGATTGAACGATTTGAATCTACCGGAACTCTAGGAGTGCAACCAGCAAACGAATCAGGCAGCAACACGTTGAAGAAGTTGCAACTGCTCTTGTGGAACAGGAGATGACCACTGTGTAAGGTACAAGCAGTGCACACGCAATAGCACGCCAAACAGATATCCCATATTCGACGGTGAGGAAAATATTGCATATGATATTGACATTTTATCCCTAATAACTCACTCCCACCTGTTCAACAATTGCTTCCTGGAGATGAACGTACCCGAACTGACTTTTCGTTGAGATTTTTAGCACGTATGGAAGTGGATGATGCATGGCCATGGCACATTTTTATTTGAATGGTGATATCAATACCCACAACTGCCGTATTTGGGCTGCATCAAATCCGCAAGTGTGTCTGCCAACTCCTATGCATTCACCAAAACTAACAGTATGGTGCGGCTTTACTGCTTCTTTCATCATCCGCCCGTACTTTTTTGAAGAAATCCGTCCCCGTGGACCGGTGACTTGTTCCGTCAATTGTGCCAGGTATGCCGATATGCTTGAGAATTTTGTGATACCACGATTGCAGGAAAAGGGTTGTCTGGATTCTACCATTTTTATGCAGGATGGTGCGTCAGATGCAGCAGATCTTGCGAGAACGTTTTTCAGACAAAAGAATAATTAGTCGTGCATTTCCCATTGTATGGCCACCCAGGTCGCCTGATCTCAACCCTTGTGATTTTTGGTTATGGGGATATTTGAAAAGCCTTGTGTATCAAGCACATGTTCCTGACCTCTCAACCTTAAAGGATCAAATAACGCTACATATCAGACTAATTAATGCAGATATGCTGTCGTGTACCGCATGCAGCTATTGGAACAGCACACTGGTGGTCATATTGAAACACATTTGGAATTAAAAATAAAACATTGTTTATTGTTGTTACTAAAGTTGGTTTGTACGGGATTTGTTCATTTGACAATTAGGTATTCATTGTTTTCTTGAAATAAGCGCCCCCTATGGCGACTTTTGGTACTATTTTTTTTTTTTTTTTTTTTTGCAGAAGTGAAGCGTTTTCCCGAATCCAGGTGTTTTCTAGGCGTCACAAAGCCGCGCGTGTTAAAATGCGGAGCCGTTTCACATTCAGCGGGAACGAAGCTGGGAGCGAGGCAAACTTCCTTCTCTGCTTTCAGCCTGCGCCCTCCCCATCGCCCCCAGCTAGGCGGACTCCGCTCTGATTGGATGTTCGATGAGTCGTTCTTTCATCCAGTCTCTGTTGCTTTCTAAATATCGTGTATATGTATTATATTGTTTTATTTGGAAAAATGACAGAAAACGAGGCACACGTGCACAGAAAACACGCTATCGGCGAATTTCAATATGGCCGACTTGACTGGCGGAAGTGGGTTAGAAGCAGTTGCTAAGGATTCTGGGATTGGAGAGATGCTCACTCGTAGCTGATTGGCTGCGCATTAGGAGCGACTTCTGAAAATTTCAACACGGTTGTCGGCTCTTTCCCGCTTTCCGCCGCGAATTCGATGCGAAATCGCTGAATGTGAACCGCCTCTAAGATGGTGTTTGCAAAGTGTCCAAAGCGTACAGGGTGAGCCAAAGTCTTTTCCTGATAAATAAAATTAGTAAAAATAAAACTATACCAAATAGATGCGTACATCTTCATCTCAAAAACTAAGGGTGTTATATCCGGAGTACGTGGGGGCCATGCTGTGGGACCGTCTCTTCGAAGCCATCGGTTGGGAAACGTTGACTCGAGGAATTCACAAATTGATAATGCCCATTGTGGCGGGGCAACGTCCGTCCAGTTGATAAAAGAAACCGATCCTGTAATACAGGACTCAACAAAAAAGAAAGGTCCAATAAACTTATCATGCGTTGGGCCACAACATGCGGGTTTTCAAACTCCCAGATCCGAATATTGTGAAAAGTGGCTTATTCCGAATAACACACAGGTTGAAGACACATCATCAATGCGGGGGCGGTCGTTTGGTTGCATGGCTTTAACGATTTGCACCTTATTAAACATTGTGCTCCGAGGTAAGCCAGGTTCCCTTGAGGCACGACGGCTTGATTTGCCAGGATTTCGTTGAAAAGCTTGACGGATAGCCTTCGTCTTGTCGTCACTCAATTAGGCCACCCGCTTCTTGGAAGGTCAGTAACGCTTCCTGTCCGTACTCATTCCTAAATCCCCTCTGCACGCTAATCGGTGATTTAGTTCATGAAATCACAGAACGCATGGAGCCTTCTCTCATAGACGCCATTTTCAATATGACCGATGCTAGCGCCACCTGCTAAGTGTACTAGGAGATCATAATACAAAAAAACAGGGAAAGACTAAAGTATTTTCTTACTCCTTTCACTCAATTAGCATTTGTAATAATAATTGAATTAAAGTTGGCTTCACTCTTTAGTTTTTAAATAACTTGAGTGCTGATAATGTAAACATGGACCGTGTATCTTAGGCCCTTGAGCTTGTTCCTCAAATTAAGTTCTATCACTACATCAACAAGAACAACAACGACGACGACGACGACGAAACACTAGCCCGTAACGTCTCTTAATTTTATTACAGCATCCGAATGGGCCCAATGACCCCATTTCTAGCTAGCCCCAAGTCGTGGACCCACCTGAATACGAAACCTCAAATGGTTATTTGCACTGCTCTTAGTTCGAATTTTATAACTGCTGTTTTACGGCGAAGGACATGGCAATGGTGGGCCATTAAAAGAGCTGCGTGTTACTTTCCGCCTGAAACTTCTAATAACGCAGGTGTTTGAAGAAACAAAGCGATTGCTGGAAGCACGTGTAGGCTACGAATTGGGCTTGCGCATTGGGAGCTGAGATTGTTGGGTTGACGAGGGTTGTTATTGCGAATCACAGAAAGCTTTGTTCATTGGATGTGATATGTTATTTAGAGTTTAGAATCTTAAAAAGAAACAGTGATGTATAAGACATAAAATGGCAAAGACCAGACAGATAAAGGGTGATCCAATGTTGTTTTGTGTGAAAGCACTTTATAAAAGAAACACAAAGTTGTTTTGTCTGTCCCCCCC
>JAHWFO010110657.1:41894-69303 GCA_023313115.1 Rhysida immarginata | reverse complement strand
TTTATTTTTTGAACCGAAGCAGATATGTCAATTTAGATGAATCCAATGAATAGGAAGTTGTGGGTGGCCTATCCCATGGTGCACTTTTCATCATCCCAAATATGCAAATTAGGACACATTCAAAATTTATCTCAAAAACCGTAAGGGATAGAGAAAAAAACCCAATTGCAAACTTGTTCAGCATAAAAAAACAAACAAAACAAAAATCGGACCAACCAATCACCCACAATCACGTGGTGAACTGTTTGTAGCTTACACAAGGAAAACTGAATGTTGATATTTCCACCATGTAAAGCATGCAAATCAAAAAATTAACATAAATTACCATACTCGCATTCACTTTGATGCGGAAAAGCAAATAAAAGGCATGTTTCAGCACGCAGAAGACAGAACAATTCCAAGATGGCAAGCTACAATGTTCCGGAAATGGTCAACATGATCTTCTGATTGTGGGTGATTGGTTGGTGCGATTTGGATGATTTTTTTTTGTTTTGTTTGTTTTTTTATGCTGAACAAGTTTGCAATTGGGTTTTGTTTCTCTATCCCTTACGGTTTTTGAGATAAATTTTGAATGTGTCCTAATTTGCATATTTGGGATGATGAAAAGTGCACCATGGGATAGGCCACCCACAACTTCATTGGATTCATCAAAATTGACATATCTGCTTCGGTTCAAAAGATAAAAGGGGGGGGACAGACTTATGGATCACCCTGTATATCACTCATGGAGCTTCTTCCGAATGTCAAAATTGTCGATAACGTTTCGCAATAACAGTGGGTCAGTGGGATCTGGCAGCTCGAGTGTTGTCTGTGGATTATTGATATACACTTTACTTTTCAAATTAACCCCAGAGAAAGAAACCCAAAGGAGCTAAGTCGCATGATCTTGGAGGCCTATTGAACTCGCAAGTTCTGGAATTATTGTGATAGTTGAACAATACTTGAACGAATGTGGTGCCGTTTTGTTAAGAGCTCATCCATTTCATAAATGACCCATCACCATTTTCAAGAAAGTACGGTTCAGTGATGCCATTGATGGGAATACCCAGACATGCCTAACATCTCAGATAATGACAATCAACATCTACGCCACATGCTGGATCACCCTTTACATAGACAATTAAACTTTACCGCAAGTAAACCTGTAATATGCCATCTTTTGTACAGTTTCTGCAATTAACGAATATATAAGATAAAACTTTTGGAGTTTCTTTGTAACATGCTCAAAACAATATGAAAAAATAAAGGACTTGAATAGCAAATTGGTAATTGAATTTTAATAAACCTACGCGTTTCGTGGTAACCACATCATCAGGGTAGGACACAACTACATTCAGTCCAGGAATGTTGCCTGTATTTATGGCCTTACCCCTCCAATCAGAAACAAGTTCCAATAGAGGGGTTTACATGAAGTGCTATACATTCATTGGTCACCAACAAGCATAAAATAATATTACCAATAAGACATTATAATTCATTGGCAAGACCAGTACAAGGACAGTGGAATTTTATAATTTATACAAACATAATCAATTCAACCAATAACAATAAAATATAAAAATATACAAAAACAAAAGCTGTATCTTTTACACACATTGGTTATCAGTATACGAATAATTTCGAAAAATCAAAAAATCAAAAAAATATCATCGATTATTCGTGTGGTGATGTGTTGCGAATCTTATAAGATACAGCTTTTGTTTTTGTTCAGAATCCCAAGTCAGAATTTTAAAAATTCATTTTTTTTTAGTGCACAAGTGAACTTTTGGGGGCAGCAGTCCTATGGAGACCGAGTCTATGCGTGTGTATTGAAAAATATTGGTTTTTTAAATTCTGACTTGGGATTGTTAAAGACCATTAAAAAAGTAGAATAGGAATGCCTACTGTAAGACCCACTCTCTATCTCTTTGTCTTCATCGATAAAATTGGGTTCAAAACTTTAAAAGTTCAATATTTTCAGGGCCTCTATCTCCTAATCGGTTGGATCAATTGAAAAAACACCAAGAATAGGACATTTCTCGAATATTGTGTACAATCTGAATATACCATTAAAATAGGGATTCCTATTTAAGATTTCAAAGCTACCCCCTCCCCACCCCCCGTCACAAGGGGGTGGGGTAATTTTTTAACTATTGAATGTCCCCCGCGAAATAATTCACTTTTGATTTTGGACATTGTTTTCGTACAATGCTTAGTTTCCGAGATATTCAGTTGTCTCAAGATAAATACCTCACCCTGTATATAAACTCTGCATAATCTAATTTTTATATAATGAATTTTGACTCTAATAATAATTAAAAAGATTAGATGAATTATGTTGATACAAATCTAGAAATGAAAGTTTGTTGTGTTCTGGTTCGTCTGATGAGCTTTACTAAATTTTTATCTTAAAGGAAAACCGAGACTGCTCCGCCCCATATATTAACTATTAGCTAATGCATCCACCGTAACAAAGTAGATTTATGTTCCAAACTAGATGGTTGGAACTCGGTGGCAGACGTTTAATACGATTTTTGCTCCATATTTTGGCATCATCGGCATTAAAATTTTACGAATCTAATCCTAGCCGGATGGAATAAAAAATAATTAATGGGAGATAAAAATCTTTCGCTTTTTATAGCTCTGGTCATTTTGACCCGGTGCTCTGCTCAAAGCAGAGTCCATGGACTTCATAAACAGTGATTGACGTAAGGGAATAAAGCCGCAGGAAGGAAGGAAGGAAGGAAGGATGGATGGAAAGGGAAAACCGAGGAGGACTGTGGGGCAAGGACGCTCGCTCTCCGGTCTTCGTCTTCCCACTGGGCACTTAGCGGCATTGATCGAAATTGCCAAAGGAAAACGACTTTTGATGTCTTAGAATGACGCACACGCACAAACACTTGTCTCTTATAATAAGTAAAGCTTATTCTGTAAATTTTTGGTAATTTTTTGAAAAAAAGAACAACAACTTAGACTAGTTTTCGTGTATAGCTTTGTCAAAGGAATACCAGGAATACCATAGTAAGGTGTGAGTCAAAATGATAGCACCAGTATTGAAATTGAAGAAACAAAATATTCCTAGTACCCGATGTCACTTCCCTGTCTTGAGATCAGCTTAAACACTCTCGTAGGCATTGTTGCAAAGTGTTTGTGAAGCTGTTGACTGTTAATTTGATCCCAAGACAACAAAATTGTTTGCTTCAGTTCTGCAATGGATTGAAACTGCCTTCCATCCTTGTAGACCGCTCTTGCCAGGATTCCCCACAGGTTTTCCAGCGGGTTAATGTCTGGGGAAAGTGGTGGCCAATCCATGACACACACTCCATTCTGCAGGAACCATTCCCAAGTTGTTTTTTGCTGTATGAATAGGTGCGTTGTCTTGTTGATATATGAAGAACGGTCCACCCAGGTTTTCCGCAACAGGCAGAAGATGAACTCCTGGCAACTCCTGATAGTCCACAGCCTTCATTCTACCAGAGGGGAAAGCAAGGGTTGTTTTGCCACGAGAGCTAAATCCTGCCCATACCATCAAAGATCCACCCCCTTGTTGACGCTTTGAAAACAGCGACTCTTCTCTTCTGACATCATGCCGGTAGTAGGACCAGCCATCCGGACCATCTAAGTTGAACTTCTTCTCATCACTCCAGATGACTGTGTCCCACTGTGTTCTCCAGGTTATGTGTTCACGAACCCAGGCCACTCGTTTGGTCTTATGTTGTGGTTTCAGTGCAGGCATCACTTTCAGCTTTTTGTATGCAAGCCATGTACATGATTTCGCAGTTCGTACAATTGTGGAATTGTGATACCTGAATTGCAGGATGTGATGCAACAGATCGTGTGCTAGGTTGAGAGTGCGCTAGCTCTTTCATGACAAATCTTTTTTGCCGTGCTGAAAGAGCAGTTGATTTTTTCGTCCCATAAGTATCTTTCTGGCGAATGAAATTGCTGCCAACTTTATGGGAACGCTTGATTCGTCTGCCAATTTCTGTGAGAGAATGTCCAGCTTTGTATAATTCTCATTCAAACTGTGTCAGTTGTTTAGCACGCCCCATTGGAAGATGTAGTGGAAATGAATTGTTTCACACGGAAATGAAAAATGATTTGGTTTTCACGTTTCTCATTATCATTTCTTACCTTGTATGCAAAATAGGTGCCACAGGTTGGTCTCATTAGGTAGAGGGAGATTGGTGGTGCTATCATTTTGACTCAGTTTACAAGTGGCAAGTTGATTAAATTGATAATGTGATTTGCTATTTCCATATTATAAAACTTGTGTTTGCCAGTAGTGTCATACAAAGGAAAAAATAAATAAAAGATTATTATATATGTTTTATGTTTTGAGTACTTGGCGTATTCCTCTGTGGTGCTATCATTTTGACTCACACCTTACATACACTCATGTTCAAGAGCTTGGTTAACAACAAGTCCCACTCCTGGCAAAGAGCAGTTTTGAGCTCTGGGTTGGTCATTCGCATCCCACGCATGCTCAATCGGCTTCGTATTCGGAGATCTTCCTGGCCACTCAAAGAGTTGGACATCATCAGTTTGCAGAAAGCTCTCCACCAGCAGAATGGGTCCGGATTTTTTTTACATTGAAAGAGAATCCGCACTAATTAGGAATAACAAATGAGTGTATATCACTATTTATGGGTATAAATATAAACAGATTCATGCTGTATAGTGATATTTTGTAAAGATAACACTAAAAAGGAGGGAGTAACGGGTGGGGTCGGAGTGTGTTTGATGTTGGGGAACCAGGATCAGCGGGGTAGTGAGAATTAGATTCCCGTTAATAATTTTGTAGACGAAGGCTGCTAATTGAGCTACATAAAGTTGATGTATTGTAGCAGTCTGATATGAGTTGAGGAGGTGAGAGACGGGAGAGGATTTGCGAAGTCTAAGAGTGGATACCATAACATAGTGTAGAGTGAACTGACGCGTGATATGGCAAGAGAAGAATGTTTTTTTTTTGGGGGGGGGGGGGAGTGGTAAGGGATACCATATCCAGTTTCAATGAAAGAGTTTTCAATAGGACATTGATACACCCCGTAAAGAAATTATAAATTCACCCGTGAAATTCTTATAACTTGATATTAAGATGTTTATTTAACATCATTTTTTTTTCACAGGACACTGAAAGTAATTACATAGCTTTAACGTTTAAAGATCTGAAAAATTCCAATTATTTTTACCAAAAGAAAAAGAAAAGGCATTTTTTAGCTGTAAAGAAAATATAAACTCATGACCCAAAACACGGTACATAGAGTACACCGATTCGGCTTCATTCCTTTGGTGAACTCATTTTTGACCAAAAACATGATTTCTATTCGAATTTGCTTGTTCGGTGATGTTCTTTATGCGCCACTTTTTCACCTAGTGGTCAAAATTTGAACTAATTTATTTTACTGAAGAAATCGCTTCCCCATAGTTTATATAACGTATATTCCAAGTTTCATCAAAATCCGTTCAACAGAATGGGCTCTAGAGGGGTATGAGTAGTATAACTTAAATATCTACAGGTATTGGACATTGAAACTGAAACACTTTCGCAAATAGCACTGGATACCCCCAGGGCTGAATAGAACCTTCTGCTAGGTAATTAATCGTATGCATATCAATGAATCACGTGTCAGAGGTCTTGGTAGTCACTCCAGTAGAAAAGTTCGATAGTAAGCTTCAAATTGTCTGTGCAGAGCGCTATAATGGGAGACATATCCGACTTCAAAAGAGGGCAGATTGTTTGCGCGCATCTAGCAGGTGCATCTGTGCCCAAAACTGCTACACTTTGTCATGTCTCAAATGCTGCAGTATCCAGGGTGATGTGTGCATATGAACAGGAAGGACGAACCACGTCCAGGAGGAGCAACTGCAGGAGAAAACGGAAGTTGTCGGAAAGAGACGTCAGGACATTGACCAGGATTGTTGCACGAAAGCGGAAAACCACCGCAGCAGAAATCACCGCAGAAATGAATACACACCTCCAGGAACCTGAAGACAATCCGTCGTTACCTGCATAAATCCAACATCCATGGCAGGGTTGCTATACCGAAGCCTTTCATCAGTAGTACAAATGCCTCCAAGCGGGTTCAGTGGTGCCGGACGCATAAAACCTGGAGGTTGGATGACCTCAAACGCGTCATATTCTCGGATGAGTCCAGCTACACTGTCTTCCAAACAACAGGGAGGGTATTCGTCTGGAGGAGCCCCTCTGATGCCTACAACCCAGACTGCTTGGTAGGCACAGTCAAACACGGAGGTGGATCAGTAATGGGTGGATCAGTAATGGTTTGGGGTGCAAACTGTGCAGGACCTCTACCGATCCTTCCCAAGACGTGTTACTGCTGTGCTGGCTGCCCACGGTGCCCCAACACCTTATTAAATAAAGATTTTGGATTTCTACCAGGTGTTTCAGTTTCCATGTCCAATACCTGTATTCATGATTAATAGCATATAACAAGCGATAACTCGAAAATGGATAGAGATATAGGAAAACGGATTTCATTATCGTGTTAGTGAGGAAATTGCACCCCAGATCGACTGGTCACATGACCGGCTTTTCGTTTGAACATAATATATAAAGTGTTCCTGGTACATTTTTGAGTAAACGTACGAATTTCATTCTCCATAGGTTAGCAGGTATGTAAGCGACTCCTTGATTTCAGGTACTTGGATCTTAATATCCAAAAATCCCTCCATATTAACGCTTGACAGGTAAAGAAATGGTCTACAAGAACTATCCATTGGAAGTCCGTTCTATCATTTCCGTTAAAGCTTAAATTTGGGACTGTTATTGTAGACTATTCAAGGTGGTCTGCCAAACCGTAAACACGAGAGGAAAGAACTAACGGCAGCAATGCTAATGAGTTTTTATGTTAAAACTTTGACACAAAAGCTTTATGTTTTGATATTGCCAGTCAATCTTTAGTCAATGCATCATTTCGCAGCATTTGATCACTTTGGAAGCAGTTTTCCATGTATTATACCAGACAGGATTCCATAATTGTAAAACTGCAAGAAAAAAAAGACAAAGGATCTTAAATTTGAATCAGATGATAATTTCTATCTCTACTTCGATAGGACACTGTTTATTATATCCTGAGAGCAACAGAAAGCCATAAAAGCTCGGCGAGAGTATGACACAGCTGAAACGACAGAAAGCACACCACCATAAAAGCAAACGGCAGTAAAAAAAGAATGAAAGACTAAAGGTGTAAATTCTAAATCACCTTTTACTTTTTCCCCTGTTTCTGTGTTCTCGTTGGGGGCGAATTTTTAGGACCCGCAGCCCTGTAAACCCGAAAACATTATTGGGCTTTTGAAGGGTTAACGTAACGGAGAAACGACCTCTCAATGGGCTTTTAAAAGCCTTGATTAATGTTTTACGTTTTGTGAGCTATGGAAAGCGTGGAAAAAAAAAAGTTGGCAGTGGAGATGTGTTAAGATGAAGGAACTGCTGCAAGAAACAAATTTAATTTCCCATAAGAAACAAGTATGGAAAAACGGGAAGGAGGACTTGATTTTGATTATTTTTTGGACCTGAGGGAATGGGTTAGTTAATAAACAAGTTTTATCTTTATAAACCACACTTGGTATATCTGTAATAACAGAAAATTATATTAAAGACAAATATGTGTAATAAGAAAGAAGAAAATACGATTTCATATCCTACAACGATCTTATAAAATTTGGATCATAAATAACTATTTTCGCCAATTGATAAATATGGTTCAGGAAAAGAACCATTTTGAATATGGTTTTAATCGAAACAATGGTACGTGCTCTAATGGTACCCTTATGACACCCTCAAAAATTTTCGATAATAAGATATGACATGTAATATATCAAACGACTTGGAATGAGGTGTCATGAATGAATATAACGTAAAATTAATGATAGTCGAAATTTGTTCCAAGGAACCTGGTTTAGTGGAACCATTATGGTTCATGGGAACATTCAATGCTAAAAATATGGCATGTAATATATCAAACGGCTTGGAAAGATGTGTCATGAATGAATATAACTTTAAATTAATGATAGTCGAAATTTGTTCCAAGGAACCTGGTTTAGTGGAACCCTTATTGTCCATTGGAACTTTCAATGCTAAAATATAACATGTAATATATCAAACAACTTGGAAGGATGTGTCATGAATGAATATAACGTAATATTAATGATAGTTGAAATTATTTCAAAGGTACGTGGTTTAATGGTATCATTATGGTCCATTAGAAACTTAAAATGTTAACATAGGGCGCTTTAAAAATATAGTTTCGCGAATGGTTTAATTTAACCTTTCGGTACTTGGTTATGTCATTCCTTAATGATTTATTAAGAACTGATTAGACCGCGGGTCCACGTAAAATGATTACAACCCTAGTTTATTAATTCTTAGAGCTATAGAGTCGAGTCACATTATTATGACCCCCCAGCTAATATCCCAAATAACCGCCTTTAGCGGCACTGGCGGCAGCTAGACGGCGTGGGAGTGACTCAGTAAGATTCTGGTAGGTTTCTACTCGTAGCTGTAAGATAGATGCTGAAGGATACGCGGTGGTTGTTCCTTAGCACGCACATGACGATCGAGGTGATCCCAAAGGTTCTCGATTGGGTTGAGGTCTGGGGAATGAGGAGGCCAGGGTTACGCAATGTCTTGCTTGGACGTGCCATCCTTCTCTAGAAGACAATCGCCATGTATGGGTGTACTTGATCTGCAATTACGGATAAATAACGGAATCGGTCGAGAGGGCCTTCCACAGGTATCAGTGGGCCCAGACAATGACATGAGAACACTTCTCACACAATGACGCTGTCGCCACCAGCCGGATTCGTCCAACAATAGTTGCAGGATGCTTGTTCTCGGAGGTTTCTCGCCTCACCCGCCAGCGGGCGTCACTTCCGTGGAGCAGAAATCGTGACTCATCGGAGAAGGCGATCTTTTTCCAGTCAGAAGTGGTCCAGTTTCTGTATTGTTGGGCAAATTGAAGCCGTTTTTGGCGATAAACCTCTATAATGTGGTTTTAGAGACATGTCTGGTAGCACCCTCGTTGGTTTGAGCGGTAAGTTTGTCATAGTACATTTTAATTACAGCAGCACGAGAACAGTTCACACACTGCGCGGTTTCCGAAATACTGCCAAGCCTTGGTCCGAAAGGTGATTATCATCCCCTTTTTCTAGATCTCATAAATCACTTTCCTTACTCATTGCGGAAATGAGTGATGCGCTTTTAACATAGTGGAAACCTACCTTATGTAGTCACCCCGAAGACCTACTCCAGGATTTTCCTACTCCGGATATCTACTTGAAACTGCCATTTGGCTTTTCTTTCCCACTTTCCCCATCCACCTGGCTAGTCTCCGATCACTTACAGTGCGTTCAACTATTATAAGACACCCTCATTCTTTGTGTAAAGCCTTAATGAGTGAATAGTTTAAAATAATATTTGTCCCCATAAAAACGAGCAACAAAAGAAACATAAAATTAGACGTTTTTTTATTATAGTTTGCATTTATTTCGTCGACATTTAATAATGCATCAAAATGAACTGTTCAAAAATTATAAGACACGTACAGAGATTGAATGCATAGTGTTAACATACCAGTTTGTTTTGAAGTCTAATATTTTGTGTGATTACCCCTGTTCCGGATAACCTCAAACACGCGAGTTTTCATTGATTGGAGAAGACTGATATTGTTCCATTCACGTATGATCGAAGCTTCCAATTCTTGTTTGCTCACATATTGTCTTCCATGCTTGTACATAGATCTAGACAATTTACCCCATACATTCTCCATGGGATTCAAGTCCGGACTTTTTGATGGCCAATCCAAAAGACGGACTTTATTGGCTGTGAACCATGCCTTAGTGGAGGCAGATGTATCTTGCTGATATATCCAGCCTCGTCCACCAATTTGCTGTGCTCTAGGAATCAAATAGTGTGACAACAGTTTCTGATATGCTTTTGAGTCCAAGGTTGAACGGATGAACACAATTTCAGACTTGCCTTTTCCCCCCAATGCCCCCCCCCCCCCCATACGAAATGCGATGTCATTAATATAATCATACTGAATTACATGTAATGGATAATTTGCACTTACCAGATTGCCTCTTGCCTCATTCTTACGGAGGTCATACCAATAGTACGAGCATCCAGATTGAATTTTTTCTCATTTGAGAAAATCACTTTCCGCCACTCCTTGTCCCATGTTTGGTATTCCTTAGCAAATTCTAAGCGCTTCTCTTTATGCATACACGTCAAAACTGGCTTTTTATTCCTCTTCACCCATTTCACATTCTTATTCTTTGATATAATATTATGTATTGTGCTCAGAGAGACTTATACTGGAATGAACCGTTGTATTTCCCTTAAAGAGTATTCGCCACTGGTTAACTTTCGAACAATGTCCCTTTTATTTCTAGGAACTTAGGAGAGGTTTGCGTCCTCTATGATGGTTTTTAGTCCCATAATTGTGTTTTAATTTCAAATAATTTCGAACGACACATCTGGACCTTTGAATTTTACGAGCTATGGCAACCAATGATAGTTTTTGATCGTAAAGTGAGTCAATCTGGCCCTTCTCATATTCAGATAAGCTGCTACCCCTTGGAGGAAGACAAATAGCAGTTGACAAGCCAAAAACGATGTCTTATAATTTTTGAACACCTGATTTTTAGCATATTTTTGCGTAGATAGGAAGTACATGCACATTCTGGTTGAAGGGGTGGGTGATGGTTGTATTTCTTTCAGTGCCCTTTTTCACGGGAACAGAAATTATAGTTAAATATTCACTCATTTTAGGCTTTAAAGCAAAAAATGAGGGTGTCTTATAATAGTTGAACACACTGTATCAAGTTCATTCACGACCACATTTCGCTTCCTCAACAATGATTCTCATCTCTTGTTTTTCACAGAAGTCATTCATCAACCTTTCTACAAGCAGAGATATACCGAATTCATTCTATGAGAGGAGGGCAATACTTAATTTAGAATGCGAATAATAATCTAACTCGTATCATTCCAAGCAAATCAATAAGTAAGATCAGTAGTTCAGATTCATGTTTATTATCATGAAATGAATGAATGCCAACGTTTACAATAAACGCGCCCAAATCGCTTTAATACCGCAACGTTAATTCGGGCTGAGATATAAATGTAAATATCTTAATACGCACTTCCGTAACACAATAATTATTAATCTATATTAATATTTAATATAAACATACTCAGTAATATAATGGATTCAGCTATATTAAGATTCATAACACGTTGGTTATTAAAATCGAGCTGGCTTAGCTAAACTCTCTTGAACTAATTTTGTTAGCAAACTTAGAGCTGACAAATTGAACTTTCCAAGGGAATAGAATAAACAGTGTTTCTGTAAACACGCTAAGCGATTAGTCTACTTTAAATGAGTCATGCCTATAGCTGAGATGACTCGGATTGTGTATACGATATGTGCAGGGTGAGTCAAAAGTCGCAGTACACCCTGTTTATTCGAAAACCTTGCAGGAATTGGGAAATCTGAATATTCCGGTAAGGTAAGGGTAAGGTGGTCCATCTTGAAATCGGCCATCTTGAATCTAAGTCAATTTTTTAAATGGAAAGGGGGTCGTGTGATATATCAAATAACATGAGCATTTTCTGACAATTTCATTCCAGTAAACAGATTTGAAGTAACTGTTATGGTTCAAAAGTTACGACACATTTTGTTTGAAATTACAAAAGGCTGGACTGTTCTCCATAAAGGGTTACAGTTATTTAATGTGTTCAACATGGTGTCCCTCTTGGACAAGGCATATTTGAAAGCCGCTCTTCAATGCGTTGCTGGAGATGGTGTCTGTTTCCGATTTTCTCTGCATATACGAGTTGCTTTAAATAATAGAACAGATAAACGTCAAGTGGTGTGAGATCAGGTGATCTGGGTGGCCATTCCACAGCACCACGTCGGCCAATATAATGACCAGAAAATTGAACATCTGACCACTGAACAAGATAACTTGTGCAAAAGAGGGATCTTGTCGATGTTGCTCTACGGCCCACGTACAAAACTGCTTAAGTCTGTAAGGTAAGGTAGTCTATCTTTTACGGTATGTTTCCGCCATCTTGAAATCGGCCATCTTGAATCTAAGTCAATTTTTTTAAATGGAAAGGGGGTCGTGTGATATATCAAATAACATGAGCATTTTCTGACAATTTCATTCCTGTAAACAGATTTGAGGTAGCAGTTGTGGTTCAAAAGTTACAACACATTTTGTTCGGAATTACAGGCTGGACTGTTCTCCATAAAGGTTTACAGTCATTTATTGTGTTCAACATGGTGTCCTTCTTGGTCAAGGCACATTTGAAGGCGCTGAATCCAATCGCAGAAGGATTTCCGCAGAAATGCTGGCACACGCTTCTTCAGTGCATTGCCGCAGATGGTGCCTGTTTCTGATTTTTTCTGCATATACGAGTTGCTTTAAATGACCCCACCGATAAAAGTCAAGGTGCTGGAGTATCTGAATCTTGAATGGATGCCATTGGTGAGCATGAAGGATTTGTACGATCGATGAGTGGCTGATTCCACATTTTGCTGACAAACGTCGTGTGTTGCGTTATTGACTCTTGACGAGGAACGCCAAAACCATTGTTGAGGTTGTCTCGTCAGTAGCACTTATTGGATGGCCACTCCGTGCCTTGTCAACCACAGTTCCAGTTTCTTGGAATTTCTTAATTAAGCACCTGACTGTGTTGTGTGAAATTGGAGGTCTTTCTTATGTCGTGTGAAATTCTTGGCTCTTAGTTAGCAGTCGGCGTTAATTCTGTTGACATGCTTGGATCGTCGATGGCCACCTGCAAACTTCGATGACCAGTGGGTCACTCACCATTTGCTCTGTTGCATTAGTGCGCTGGCGAAACTCATACAGCGCCAACTCTTCCGCCTTTCCACTGTTTCTCAATAGTCTGCTAACTCTCCTTTATCTCCAGTTACTGCTCATTTTTAAAGATTCGCAGAGTTGGGATGGAATCTACATTACATGACTTAATATTGCACAAACTTGGCTTTGCATTGCTGGTGATGAGGTACCTCATAATGAATATCAAAGTACAGCTGCACGTCCTGGAAGACTCGTCAGCGAGCCAGTCCAATGACAGTTTGCACCTTGAATGCGCCGTCTGTTCTTGTTGTCCTGAAAGCTTCCTCTGAAGTGTGGTTACAGGAGACAGAGGGCTTCTCGAGCTCGACACAGGGGGTCACTTTCAGTTAATGAAATCCCCGGATCTTTTTCTTAGAATTGATAGTTATTAGATCATAGCATTTTCCTAGAGAAAATGAGCACTAACTGGAGATTATGGAGAGTTACTAGTCTAGGGAAAGGCGCTGTATCGTTTTCATCACAACGTTTGTTAGACAACTGAAAAGAAAATCGTGAGAGAGAATGATTTATCCATATCGTCTGCTGTACTGATCTTCTGCTTATTGTTAATGAAATTATTGTTGCATCATCATGACTCTTCGTTGCGTGGATTTCAGTACCTGTTAATTTTGTAAGGTTAGAGAAACTTTTTTGGCCTCTTTGTGTATTTGCATGAAGAACAAGGAAGCGTAGATTGAATAAGCATGATTTGGTAACATATTTTTGACTGACCCTGCATTTGAGATGAATTCATTATGTGATGAGGAATGAAATCCCGAAAGGAAGCAGACCCTTTAGACATGACTAGACAACTTTTAGGAATAATGATCGCAGAAGAGTCACTCCGGTTGAGCATTCCGAGCAATAAAAATATTCGTCCGTACGCCCTGAATGTGGAGATGTTTCGCCAGCACCGTCACGAATTACTAAGCACGTCGTTGAGAGTTAATGTGTAATTTTAAATTCCACTAGATTAAAATAAAACACGGAAGAGGCCAACTTCCCCTTGAGAGCGGAGCTATTTTGTCCGTTGGTTGATGAAATTGAAAGGAAAACAAGTCGACTCGCAACAAGAGGGAGGAAAGCGGGGGTGGGAGACGGGCTTTTCGCACGTCATTATGGCGGAAAACAGACGTAATTCCGGAGCCGCTGGGATTTTCATTCTCCTCTTCCGGTTGAATCGCCGTCTCTCTCTCACAATCGCGCAACCCGCCGCCCCCACCTCTGCTCGTTCTGCCAAGAACCCCGGAAGTTCAATGAACGAGAAAAGGAGAGCTTTGCCCAGAGATTGTTCGTAATGAGCCCCCAAAAAGAGAAGAGAAAATGCATGCAGGAGGAAGGTGGTGGTGGTGTTGGCGGCGACGTCATTTCCACCTCAACTGACTCGAAATGTATCTAGGAAATGCTTTCTTGTAGAGTTCATGGATCTTTGGATATTAATACAATCGCATGGAAGTGCCTTCCGATTATTTTGATGAACGTCTGAATTGCTGTTATTACTGCCTCATTTAGCATTTCGTAGCTTCCCTTTTGCAGTGTGAGAACTTCGCTCATCCAACATTTGAGTTTTAAGGGAATTCGGTCTTCAAGTCAAGTCGTTAGTAGCATGAAGAAGAGACCAAAGACTTGGTAAGAAATAAAATGATCCACACCCACCTGACGAGCAAGAGCACGTTTGTTAGACGTAGTACATATTTCATCTCCGATATCAGGAGTACTCAACGACTTCGGTCGACCGACATGATGTGCTGCTTGGAATGCACCACATTCTCGTAGGTTATGTATTCGGATAAATGTTTGATGATGGGCCACAACTCGATTCGGAGAAAGCGTACATGGTAGAGACTAATGACGGCCCTGTGTTACCACAAAACTGTCACAGTCCACAACAGGCACCATACCGGGCGTCCAGCTGCCCTGAATGATCGTGACCGGCGACTCCTAGGACGAATGATTCAGAGAGACAGGAGCGCAACAGTGCAGCAAATCACAGACCAGTTCAATACTGGCCGCACTAGAAGCGTCTCTCGGTGGACAATCCTTCGGAATCTGCATGCCCTCGGGTTTGGCTGCCGTCGCCCTACACGGGTGCCAATGCTTACCCAGCGTCATCGCACTCTCCGGCGTGAATTTGCCACCAACCATCTTGGCTGGACTCTGCAACAGTGGCGTAACGTCATATGGTCAGATGAGTCACAATATCAACTGTACCACGCTGATGGGAGGCACCGTGTGTGGCGCAGACCTCACGAAACGATGGATCCCGTATGCCAACAGGTGGTGGGGCGTCAGTGATGGTCTGGGATGCGATGCGTTTTCCTGGTTTGGAATGGGCCCTCTGGTTATCCTGGACCAAACGTTGAATGGTCCACGGTATCGTCAACTCATCGGAGACCATCTGCACCTGTTTTTGACATTTCAACAGCCTGACGACGTAGCAGTCTTTCAAGATGACAATGCTCCAACACATCGCTCCAATGTAGTCCACGAATGGTTCGAGGAGCATGCAGGAGAGGTCCAACGACTGAGCTGGCTAGTCCGGAGCCCTGACATGAATCCCATCGAGCATATCTGGGATGCTGTTGAAGTCAGGCTCCGGGCACTGGATCATCAGCAACTATCTTCGGCTCTGCAGACTATCTGGTGTCAACTGCCTCCAGAAGCGTACCAGGGACTTGCAGACTCACTACCACGCCGTATTGCTGCACTCCGCAGGGCCAGAGGTGGCCCGACCAGATATTAAGTAACTATCCCATGAGTTTTGCTAACTCAGTGTACTTCAGCTGCATGTTTGCTAACTCTTGAGCAGTGTACCTATCCATAACTCAAACATGGACACACGTGTTCCTTGCCAAAGAACTGCAACCTGTTTGTGTTGTGCCATCATTTGCATGCTTTATCACTTGTCATAAATGTTTGAGTTCCGACCTCTCATGTATTAACTCAAACTATTCACCTTACTGCCTCCTACATGTGCGTAAACTTTGAATTATACCTTTTGAAACGCACTGTATACATTATGTGACATTGAAAATGCAACACCATGAACGAATGGGCAGAGACATATGCAACTCGCAGGGCCGACTCAGCTCACAGAGATATGTAAATGATGCGAATTGCACAGCTTTCCCGCGCATTTTGAATGTGATATAAGGGAAGGAATTTGCATAATTGGCAATACTTCTGCTACTCTGTCTTGTGCAGATATCGTCTTCCAATTTGTTTTTTGTAGTAGATTGACAAACACCTGAGAATCGAATTAAAATATAATAAACACGGACTTATATACACTGAGTGAGTATGTTATTATGACCACCCTATCAGTATCTCGTTGGGCCACCTTTTGCCTTTAATACTGCGGTGATTCTTCGTGGCATTGATTCCACGCGATGTTGGAAGGTGGTGGGAGGAATTTGACACCATGCTAGATAGGACGGTGATTCGACTTCGTCCCACAAATGCCCAATTGGAGTGAGATCTGAGGATTGTGGGGGCCACCGAACTAAGGTAAAGTCCCCCTCATGATCCTGGAAACACTCCTGCACAATACGAGCTCTGTGGCATGGCGCATTGTCTTGCTGGGAGTAGCCATTTCCATTGGGATACACCATCAACATGACAGGGTGGACTTGATCGGCGACGATACGGAGGTATGCTATGCCATCCAGACGTTGTTCAACAAGTATTAAAGGACCCAACGCAAGCCAGGAAAACATTCCCTAGACCATAACACTGCCCGCACCGGCCTGAAGGGTTGTACTCATGCATGCGGGGTCCATGCTTTCGTGCTGTTTCCACCCAAGGTAATCTATATATATAATTTCGTTGTATGTCCAATTCTCTTTCCAGAGCTTTCTGAAGCCGTCTGATATCGCAGAAAGCTGAAATTTGGCATAGTTAAAGTATTTTTGCTCCGCTGGTGCAGGACGGAGCCAGATTTTTGATTTTCGGTTTGTGGGCGATGGGCGTGGTTTTGGAATTTTGTCTAATTCGGTTTTCTAGAGCTTTCTGAAGCCGTCTGATATCGCAGACAGCTGAAATTTGGCATAGTTAAAGTATTTTTGCTCCGTTGGTGCAGGACGGAGCCAGATTTTTGATTTTCGGTTTGTGGGCGGTGGGCGTGGCTTTTGAATTTTGTCCAATTCTCTTTCCAGAGCTTTCTGAAGCCATCTGATATCGCAGAAAGCTGAAATTTGGCATAGTTAAGGTATTTTTGCTCCGTTGGTGCAGGACGGAGCCAGACGTTTGATTTTCGGTTTGTGGGCGGTGGGCGTGGCTTTGGAAATTTCTCCAATTCTCTTTCCAGAGCTTTCTGAAGCCGTCTGATATCGCAGACAGCTGAAATTTGGCATAGTTAAAGTATTTTTGCTCCGCTGGTGCAGGACGGAGCCAGATTTTTGATTTTCGGTTTGTGGGCGGTGGGCGTGGCTTTGGAAATTTGTCCAATTCTCTTTCCAGAGCTTTCTGAAGCCGTCTGATATCGCAGAAAGCTGAAATTTGGCATAGTTAAAGTATTTTTGCTCCGTTGGTGCAGGACGGAGCCAGATTTTTGATTTTCGGTTTGTGGGCGGTGGGCGTGGCTTTGGAAATTTGTCCAATTCTCTATCCAGAGCTTTCTGAAGCCGTCTGATATCGCAGAAAGGTGAAATTTGGCATAGTTAAAGTATTTTTGCTCTGTTGGTGCAGGACGGAGCCAGATTTTTGATTTTCGGTTTGTAAGCGGTGGGCGTGGCATTGGAATTTTGTTCAATTCCCTTTCCAGAGCTTTCTGAAGCCGTCTGATATCGCAGAAAGCTGAAATTTGGCATAGTTAAAGTATTTTTGCTCCGCTGGTGCAGGACGGAGCCAGATTTTTGATTTTCGGTTTGTGGGCGATGGGCGTGGTTTTGGAATTTTGTCTAATTCTGTTTTCTAGAGCTTTCTGAAGCCGTCTGATATCTGAAGATTGCATCTCTCTATATGAAATGTAATGTATAAACTTTTTAAAACATATTTTTTGCCTGGCAGGGAGAGGCTTTGTGACTAGTCTAGAATAACAGGTAGGTCCAGTTTGTCAGAAGTGCTTAACGCGCATGCGTATTGTGACGTCACGGGATGACTTATGGCTTGACTTCTGGTGTGTGCGGTAGCCATTATTCTGGTCACAAAAGAAAACGTTTTCACGTAAAAAAACAAAACTCTTACGTTGATTTCTGAATTAACGTTTATTTGTAAACTTACTATTTTATAAATTAAAATTTCCTAATGCCTGCATAAATAAAGTTATTAAGAAATAATATCGAAATTATCATCTGTCTATTAACTGCCAACGGTTCCGACGAATCAATTTCGAATGATAACTAGGCCTAATGATAATGAGAAATACGTTATCGTCCTTGTCTCTGTGTTCGCTTAAATATCCGCACATTGCGCGACGAGTGAACATGAGACCAAGGTAAATGATTTTACATTTTAAAGACACCCACTCCCCTTCTAACGAACTGATATATAACCCTTTTTCTCTTTAGTCTCAGTAAATTTCACTTACCTTGGTCGCATGATCAGTTATCGCGCGATGTGCTCATAGTTAACATCAACCCTGTGTTCACATTAAAAAGATAATACCTAAGTACATTTTACAATAATTATAAATTACCTAAGTCCCTTCATATAATGGCATTATTATTTAATTAAAATATATAGTAGAAAGGAAATGAACGAGTCGTCAAGTGTGGCTATCGCACGACTGCTTTCATTGCCGCCATGTTTTAGTTTCTGTTGAGGTTTCGATTTAGCGGGTATAGGTTTCGATGTAGTCCAGTGACGTCAAAATACGCTTGCGCAGTAAGGCAATTTTTACTACTTCCGGAAAACTGACCCCCACCTTGTTCTAGATCACCTTGTTTTCCACCAGATTCTCACGCGGCCGTCTGCATGATGTAACTGGAACCGTGACTCGTCAGAGAACACGATTTGTTTCCACTGCTCGATAGTCCAGTCCTTGTGCTCCTGAGCCAATTGGAGAGTCGTTTCCGTTTGTTGGCTGCAGACAGCAAAGGTGTGCGCACTTCGGCTTCAGTATCCCATGAGATGCAATGTGCGGCGGACAGTGCATTCAGAGACCGTTTTGAAGGACCCCTGATTAAGGTCAGCAGTGATTTGATGCACAGTTGCCCTTCTGTCCGATCATCACCATCCGCGGGCGGCCACAATGCGAACGTTCGGCCATAGCTCCGAGTACCTCCAATCATCCCGCGGTCGAAGGCTGTTAAATCGCATCGTTTACCCATAGTCCGGCCCGCTAGCAACATTGTGGCGACGTCTTTGCATAAACATGTCAGGTGATCATAATAATATGCTCACTCAGTGTACATTGGTCTAATGACCGCATGTATTCATTGTGAAACACACTCTTCCCTCTAAAATACCCTACAGGGTTCAATGCTAAGGATAATGGATCGAAGAGGCCAGACTAGATGGTCCACCTCTTCCTCGTGCTCGGTCGAATCAATCTTGGTCATTTAGCATTGTGAATAGCGGCGTTGTTGTGCTTGAATGTAAGAACGAGGCAATCAACATAAGCTTCTCTGTTGGTTCTTCAGGCATAAAGTAATGTAAAGAAAACAAGTTCGAAATCCAGTTTCTGTGTTGTCTTGGAATGGCTGTTCCTGGAATTTTACTTGACTTGGGCTATTTTGCCTTCTGTTTCGAACATGAAGTAAGCTAATACAGTGCTTTTTGCAGTGCCCATAAAGTTGGCTGTAAGCATGGTGCATTCCAATGGCTTTGGACGTCTGAGAGACTTCTCTTTGCTGTTTGGCCTAGTTGTGCAGCAGGTTCGAATTAGGACGCGTTCTCACATGATAGGCATACCTCTTGGATACCCTCATTTAGTTACTACCCCCTAGAAAGAAGTCCACAGTTGGGAAATCAGTGCTGCCGCTTCGCCCAATCCAACGCTGTTGACTCATTTACAACCCTAGCGTCAATGAACTTCGGACACCTACAGAATTATGGATAAGTACAACGAAACTAATTGTAAACAAATGAAAATTACTTTATTGAGTGCACAGAGCTTAAGTACAACTGTCATAGAGCATTTGTACATAAAAATTAAATAAGCGACTTTTTGTAATGTTCCATTTTCAACACGTTGCAATGAACTTCGTACAGCGTAACGTTTATTGCACATTACCACTGAGTGGCGTCACCTTTCCGTTGAGGCATGCTGGACACTAACTTCTGCGTTGTTTCTACTGGAATTTTGTCCCACTCTTCGGAAATACACGCCCCCAACTGCTGCAGTGTTCGAGGCTTCCGCTGTCTGACTTTTCGCTTTAAAATGCGCCATACATTTTCAATGTGTGACAGATCTGGGCTGCAGGCAGGCCAGTCAAGCATCCTGAAACGCTGCTGTTGTAGCCAAGCCTTGGTGTTCCGAGCAGCATGAGGCTTCGCGTTGTCCTGCTGAAAAATGCTTGGTCTTCTATTGAACAACTTTTGGTGGGAGGGTCGCAGATGCTGTTGAAGAGTGTTTATATAGGCAGCAGAGATAATAGTGCCCTCGCAAAAGTAAAGCGATCCTGTCCCGGCTGCACTCATGCAGCCCCACGCCATCAGAGATGCAGGCTTCTGAACTTTCCTCTGGTAACAGTCGGGATGATTACTTTCGTGCTTGGTCCTTAGCACCTTGCGACCGTTGTTGCCATACATCACTGCAAAGGTGGACTCGTCGGACCACAGAACACTATTCCACTGAGCAAGGGTCCACTTTAGATGGGTTCTGGCCCATGCTACCCGGCGACGCTTAGCTACAGTGCTCATAAATGGCTTCCTCTTTGTAGCGTATAAGTAATAGTTGTAACGGCGGACTGTGCTTTCGGATATGGGTATATGAAAATATTCTCGAGCCCAAACCGTCATTTCACTTATGGGAAGCATGCCTGTTTTTCACAAAGTAACGTCGAAATACTCGTAGGTCCCTAACATTCAATAGTCCCTGGTTCTGTTTTCCCGATTTCTCTGAAACGCTTGATGATCCCATTAACAGTAGAGAGAGAGTGCAACTGATGATTCATGGGCAATAGCTCGCTGGGATTTGTTATTCTGGAACTGCCGTATACACGTTTCTACTGGCTTACCACGTCCCATGGTTCAAAACAACACGAATACTGTGCTCTGTCTCGTGGACGGTGCTTTTAAAGCCTGATGCAAAGCATTCTGGGCGTTTCTACAGCCTTCAGGAAAGTTCTATATGCTGGCGACCCCTTGTGTACGAAGTTCTTTGAAACCTGTCGACAACGCAATTTTACATAAATGGATGTTGATATTGTTCCATGTACACTGAGTAAATCTATTTTCATTAGCCTGCAATCCTCTGTATGCACTTTTCACTGTGTTTTTAGCCAAATTACGAAATTAGTTTCGTGTAATGGAAATAATGTTAATCATACCATTTGGGGAAATAGGCACCTCCTATTATTTGAAAGCGTAGGTGTCTTTGTTTATCTTTAATATCGCAATAATTGAAGCATGTATATAATGAGATAATGGCGCAGCTCAAGCATGCGACGTGGAATGTTGCCAACAATGATTGAAGAGTTAGAGAAGAGACAAGACCCTTGGGATCGAGAGTAAAAATAAAATTCACTATTGGCAGAACTCCTCTTCCCGTAATTAAAGCGCAGCGTGAAACATGTTATTGTTTTATATGGAGAGAAGAGTGCGGTAATCCTTAGCTTTTCGGGCGCAAAAAGCCCGCTTAAATCTCCCCCGCTCTGCAGTATCACGTGAGCGAGCGTTCTTGAAGAGAGGCCTCCGAATGGGCCTCCAGACGAACGTTCACCCGGCGACAAGGCGATGATGCCGAATGGGAATATTATCGGGGCGTTGCTGATAACATCGGCGTGGCTTCCTTTTTCCATCTCATTATTCCTAATGCCCATCAAGCAATGCGAAGGCTTTGCGCCGAAATAAATGGCCAGAGATAAAGGTTTTAAACACTTCTTCACGAAACGCCGGGGATGACAGGGGTGGGCGCGTAGTAGGCAGAAATCCTCGTAGAATAATATAATGGGTTCCAATAAAAATTATCATTAAGTGCATTTTCCATATTAAGGTTTCCCCATACTCGACCAAAAGGAATCATCCATTTGCGGAGAGAACATGAACGTCAAAATTATATTAGCTCCGCTGATCCCATTGCGCTCTGTTCTTTCGGGCGGAAGGCTTTTAAAAATGGACGGAGAACTTAATACACTGCTCCACTTGACGGTGTAGACTGAGCATTAGCTTCTTGGGAGTTAATTAAAATGGGCCACGGAATCGCTCGACTATTAAAAAAATATATCTGCTTTTCTATAATTCATAGCACATCGCTTGTGCTGTATCGTAAAATTCAATAGCAGGAAGAACCTAGTTTCAATTTTTCTTTCAAACTTACTTTTTTGAGCCACAACTTAATACGTCAACATACAATCCACACCTCCTACACTGGTGACCAACCAGCAATGTCAAGAAAAACTGAATTTATACGAAAACTGTTTTCCACCTACAACTCTAAGTAAATATGAAACAATATTCAGGGAAGAAACAAATTTATTTCTGCGTTGTTGGTTTCTTATTACCTAAAATCAAAATAAGACTGGCCAAAAGTTTCGACCACATTTGTATAACTTATTAATTATTTTGATATTTGAAATCATTTTGACTCTACAATATTTGACAAACGATCTGAAATAGAATTAAATAAGCTTTTAATAACATTTGGCTTAACAGCTTTCTGAATAGCTGCTATTTGTTGTTCTCGAGATTTGTACTCAGTGTTTTGGCAAATTTTTTGTTCCGTGAGATGCCACACATTCTCAATAATATTGAGATCTCGATTTCGAGCAGTCCAAGCAAAAGTGGAAATATTATTGCTCTCAAAATAGGCTTTCACAACTCGTGCAGTATAGATTGCAGGACTGTCCTGCTGCTAAATCCATGGTTTTAGCTTAAACTAGGCTTTGCACAAAGGGATGAACACATTGTGAAGATCATCTTTATACTGAGCTGTTGTGCAATGTCCATCTATAATGTGAATCTTCAACTTTCCGTTGCTTCCAATGGCACCCAGAATCATCAGTCCACTACCACCCATTTGCCGCTTAATTCGCACTGGTACAAGAATTGCGATTCTTGTACCATCCAAACTGATTCGTTTTTCATCAGAAAAAACAACCAATTGGAAGTCTGTGTTTTCACGCAGATGTGTCTTAGCAAACTCCAGTCTATCCTGCGTTTGTTTCTATGTTAGTGGCCACTTTTTGGCTATAATTTCATAGGCAAAGTTCTGAGAACGTAGTTCGCTGCGAAATGTTCTTCTTGAGGCAGCAAGTTGCAGATTAAGTTTGACTTGTGTGGTGTTGACTATATGCCCAGATGTAATATTAAGTCTAACATGTCTGTTAATTCTTGATTTGTCTCTTCGCGTCAGTGCACAAGGTCGTCCTATTTCCAATTAACACTTTTAACAATTCCTCATAAAGATTTGTAGCTCGCATAGAAGATTTCAGCAACTTTTTTGACGTTTGTAAATTGCTAGTTAAAATTTCTAATTCGCTCTCGTTGGCCTTTAGTTAACATTATACAATACATAAGATGGTTTTAGTGCTCACCACGCAACACGATGATTTGTAATATGCAAATTATTTGCATGTTGTGATGTTGGTCCAACCTTTTGGCCAGTCTTATTTTGATTTAAGGTAATAAAAAAGCAACGACGCAGAAATAAATTTGTTTCTTCCCTGAATATTGTTTTATATTTACGTAGAGTTGTAGGTGTAAAATATTTTTAGTATAAATTCATTTTTTATTGATTTGCTGGTTGGTCCAAACTTTTGGCCACCAGTGTAGAAAGAAAGCCTGCTCACTGAAACGTTTCATGATCATAAGAAGTGATAAATTAGGGCTTATTATTGGTAGAAATACGATTAGCAATGACTTCTTAGAGTTGTTCATACAGTGTTCCCAAAAGTATAAACAGGTCAGGCAACCGAAGTGCCCAGGACCGATAGGATTTTAAAGAATCCCAGAATAAAAAGGAAAACATTTGTTTACTAAAGAAACCCTTGGTTGTTAGGGTTAGATGAGATTGCTAAGGAAGCCTCTGGTTTCTAACAGAAATTAGTTATTGATAATGTAAGACCTAAATGATTAGCTATTGATACCAGCCTTAACAACAATTATTGGGCCGTATACCAGTTTGCTATTGATAACAGCAAATGTAACAATAATTACCGGCTGCTGACACTAGGCCTCGCAGCAAATCATTGTGAGTTGTTTGAGGTAATACACTGCTTTGCAATGAAATTACCCCACCCACAAGGAGTTATCCGAATGAGACAAAAGTAGGTAGCCAGTAAAAGATACATCTGAACACACCTTTATAACGTTATGGAGCCGAGACGTGCACTCGTTTGTACAGGGTGTCCCAACAGAAAGCCGCATCCCATTCCTATCCCATGGTGCACTTTTCATCATTCCAAATATTTGCAAATTAGGACACATTCAAAATTTATCTCAAAAACCGTAAGGGATAGAGAAAAAAACCCAATTGCAAACTTGTTCGGCATAAAAAAACAAACAAAACAAAAAACAAATCATCCAAATCGGACCAACCAATCACCCAAAGTCACGTGGTGAACTGTTTGTAGTTTACAAACAGTCACAATGCACAAGGAAAACTGATTGTTGATATTTCCGCCATGTAAAGCATGCAAATCAAAAAATTAACATAAATTACCATACTCACATTAACTTTCATGCGGATAAGCAAATAAAAAGGCATGTTTTGGCGTCAGTTAGGTTCCGTGCCCAATTGTGTTATGGTGATTGTGGCGTCAGTTCACCACGTGATTGTGGGTGATTGGTTGGTCCGATTTTTGTTTTGTTTTTTTATGCTGAACAAGTTTGCAATTGGGTTTTTTTCTCTATCCCTTACGGTTTTTGAGATAAATTTTGAATGTGTCCTAATTTGCATATTTGGGATGATGAAAAGTGCACCAAGGGATAGGCCACCCACAAATTCCTATTCAATGGATTCATCAAAATTGACATATCTGCTTCGGTTCAAAAAATAAAAGGGGGGTTCAGACTTTTGTATTCACCCTGTATTAAGTAACTAGAAGAGGTACCCGGCGTTGCCCGGGATAATTACGATGTCTTGAAGCAAAAATTGGCTATTCATTACTTTGTGTAGTCTAGCGGTTGCCGATTCTTCTATTTACTTGCTTCCCATTTGCTCAATACAGCACGGAGCTAAAGGTTTGCTTTCTCTGTCGTCTTTCCACTCTTTCTCAATAGTCTGCTAACTCTTCATTATCTCCAGCTACTGATCATTTTTAAAGATTTTCAAGAAATTGTTAAGTACTAAGAACTCTCTTTTCTAAGAAAAGCCTGAATAACAGGAATTCTATGCATTGTTTTCAAATTGAAACTTATCCATATTACATCATCATTTTATGTTCATTGTTATAATTCTTGGAAAGAATTGCTTTATCATTGCATCATCATTTTGAGCTCATTGTTGTTGGTGAATTGCGTGTTGAAACCATTGTTGATACCTATTGTTGCACAAACTTTTATTTGAATTGTTGGTCATGAGATATTTCTCATTAATATGCCTTGCCATAACCATGAATATCGATTTTTTATCGATATTTATTATTTTTCCGAAATCTGAGGTAGACAGTGACCTTCCTCATGCTTAAAGGTCATGTATGGGGGTGGCCGTGGCCTGGTTGTCTCGTCGGTTGGCTTGCCAATCGATGGAGTTCAGCAACTTCAGACGCGGCCAGCTGCTGGTTGGGTGACGGCCTGGGCTTGAGGGCCACCGCTGGCGGGACAGCTATTTGGGGCACGGCTGTTGGGGGACTTTGGTCTGACCCATTTGCCGATTGACCATAGCTGGTGTTCCAGCAGTTGGTGACAGCCTCTGGTTCGTTTATCCCCAGCAGCTTTTCCATCATGAAACCCCCCGTGCTTCGGAGGGCACGTTAAGCCGTCGGTCCCGACTGCTACTGTCATCTCGTAGCAGTCGTTATTAATGGGATGGCGCAAAACTCCCTCGTAGGAGTAGGTGCCGCAGTAGGTTGCGATAATCTACCCTCTGTACCAGATAAGATAAGATAAAGGTCATGTATGCGAAATTTTATCAAGATCGGAATAAAACTGCAGATTTGTATAAAAAACATACAGACAAACAGACCCACAGACCCACAAACATCCTTCTTTATATATATAGATAGATATAGAAGATATATCAAACAAATCGTAATGATGAGATGAAGCGGATATAAATTACTATTTTTGCTAACTGATAAATATGGTTCAGAAATGAACCATTTTGAAAATGGTTGTAATCGAAACAATGGCGCGTGCTGTAATGGTACCCTTATGACACCCTCAAAAAATGTTCAATGATAAGATATGGCATGTAATATATCAAACGACTTGGAATGATGTGTCATGAATGAATGTACCGTAAAATTTATGAGAGTTGAAATTATTTCAAAGGTCCGTGGTTTAATGGTTACATTATGGTCCATTAGAAACTTAGTTCCGCGAATGGTTTAGTTTAACATTTCGGTACTTGGTTATGTCATTCCTTAATGGTTTATTCTTAAAGAAATAAATAATGTTAAAATAGTTTTAAAAAACCAAATCATTTTATTGCGGTATTGAATAGGTGCCTCGCTTATCTACCATTTGCGCACATTTCTAATCATTTCATCTTTTTTGATTCTCTGTATTTAAAATTTTTTCCCATAACGGAAAATCCCGTCCAAATTAAAGAGATTCTGGTTTCTATCTTGTCTTTAAGTCTCATTAATTGAAAAAGACATTCCCATTTTTAATTTCCTCTTATCAATAGCGAGTGTTATTACCTTTTAGGCAAAGAAGAAAAAAACTGTGTTTCATTAATTAAAACATCTAAAGGTACATAATGGGAACAATTTTTAATAATTTATCGCATGTTTTTTTTTAAATATAAGAATGCTACTTATGTCATTTACTGAGCGTGATTCTACTCTGAAACCAAATTGAAGGGAAAGATGATATTGTAAAAAAAAATTAAAAATAAAAAAAAAAAGAGAGCAGGGGGATTTTGAATTTGTGTATAAGAAAAAAAAGACACTTAAGAGACCAGATGGTAAACAGATCTGTTGAAGTCTGACAAATTTATTTTCAACTACAAAGGAGAAAAAAAAGAGAGAGAAGCTGTCTAAGGAAAATACGGCTGTTTAAAGATGAACTGTCTTTCGTGTTTATATGAGAGAGAATAATTACTTTTGGACCTGTTTTTTCTACGAGATATTTACATTAAGGACAACTTAAACCTTACGAGGAGTAGGAGCGATAAGGCACACGGAATAGGATGCCATATCAAGTTATGCGATTTGGTATTTTTGCATCCACTAACGATAAACTAAGAAAGTTTTCAGTATTCAATTCAGTTTTAGAAGGGTCAGATCATTGTAAATTTAGAGAGAATCCACTTTTAAATCAGAAAATC
>JAHWFO010110657.1:0-21894 GCA_023313115.1 Rhysida immarginata | reverse complement strand
TGCAGAACTCGTATAGCATCTTGGTGTAAAATCTGACGAGCAATTTTTAGGTCGAGGTAGAGGACAAATCCCTAATAAAAAGAAGGAAAAGAAGATGGCCCAAAAGACTACCCTGGGGAATACCTCGAGCAATAAAAAAGGATGATGTCATAACTCTACCTTAATAAAACCACTCCTTTTATTCCATAGGCAGCCAGTTTCTCAACAAGGATTTTATGGTCAACTGGCAAGGGAAGTACACGTAGTTGTACGACGGATTTTTTTTTTTGCTCGCAAGCATACCTTGGGAGCGATAATGTTGCGCGGCAGGGGCAGAAGCACTTCGTTCAAAGCGGATGTGAAAAAACATGGCGGTAAGGGAAGAAGCAAAATCATTAACGGCGGTCGCCAAAGAATTGTACGAGGGTACTTCAATAAGTAAAGTTACAAATCGAAGTTGCGACCTTTATTTTTCAATTAAATGCGGGAAACTGTCACCGCTAGATAGCAGCACTATCTGGTTTTATTGTGACGCAAAACGATCGTTCTGCGCATGACTGTACAAGATGGCGGCGCCCCTGAGTACATGTACCACGATAGAACAGCGTGCCGTTGTGCGTTTTTTTGGGGCAAAACATATGGAAGCAAGGATATCCACGAGGAAATGCTGCCCGTGTATGGGATTGCCATGGCATACTGCTCACCGAATTTCAGCAACGTGGCCACACAGTTACTTCTGCCTCGTACTCCACGATTCTGACGAAACTTCGTGCCGCCAGTCGCCGGAAGCGATCAGGCCTCCTCAATAAAGGGGTGTTGCTGCTGCATGACAATGCCCGTCTTTATAGTGCCAATCAGACCACAGCGACGCTGAGCGATTTCCACTTGTTTGACTCTTTGAAACATCATCTTTCGGCAGAACGCTTTCCTGACGATGAAGCGGTTGAAAGAGTAGTGCGCGCGTGGTTCCAACAGCAACCAAAAGAATTTTACGCTATAGGTGTCCAGGGACTTGTGAAAAGGTGGGACAAGTGCTTAAATCTGTAGGGAGATTATGTTGAAAAATAAATGTTGTTTGTATGTCAGTATCTCCATCCATTTCTGTTCAATCACGACTCGTAACTTACTTATTGAATCGCCCTCGTAGTTAGAGCAGTAGTATTAACTACAAAACCTTAATTTTGCTGTACAGTTATTCGCCTGGAAATAATTTATAAGATGAGGTAAGCCTGAATGAATAAAGCACCGTGATACATAACTCCTCACCAATGGAATGTATCACTCGACAGCCTTGCCCTCGTTTCACACGAAGCCAGCGCCAGAAAATTTACGATGATTACCGAATTTATTAATAAAATCAAATAATAAATTAAAGAAATAGTTAATAATTACGATACAGATTTTTTTTCATCTGAAGACAATTAATTAATTTTAATAATCTATTTTTAAAAACCAAGTTTGTTTAGAAACTTGAGAATCCATTCAATTGTCGTCTGCTGCTACTTTCGTTTGGTTTCATGTGAAGTGGATTCGTGCTTATTGCTCAGTAGTGGAATGCAAGCGCTATAGCGCCCCAGTTTGAATTTTGTTATTTATTAAAAACGACTGTATGTTACGGATTATTATTATAAGAATTATTCTCGATGATAGTTTTTAAACGAGACTTATATTGCGACAATTGATGAAATATGAGTTAAATTGTTGTCGAACCCTTTGTTGAGGAAGCTAGTCGCAAGAAATTTGAGACGCCAAGAATGAGGATGCAAAGCAAGGTATGGAAACTTTGCCTTCCGTAGGGAAGGAGTCTTTTTGTAAATATGAAGTTGTACTTGGCGTTACGTGAAGAAGGAGTCTGAATTGGCAATAGAGCCTTACTCCGTATGCAGAATCCTACCACGGAAGCCTTTTTTCGTTGAGATGAACAAGGATCGTTCCAGAGAAGATGAGTAGTTTTCCGAATATGGCATTATCGAACTGTAAAAATTCATTCCTAGTTTACGCTATTTGGAGTTGGTTTTTTTTCCTTTTATTTGTGTTGACTTAGAAATCTGTGTTCTACCATTGGGTTCGGAAGACTATTACGTTGCCACTGCACGATAAAACGTCCTAAGCGAATGACTATGGTTGCCCAGCGGAGTTTGACTATGGTTGCTCCCATACTAACAATTTCCTCACCCGGTCTCTTCCCCTCCTCCCCCTGCCCCTCTATCTGCGGCGTTTTTCATCAAGTACGATAGCTGCGGAAAATCAGGATCATAAGTGGAGCTAGTCAAGAGAATTATAATCTGGTTCGAGACCGAGATGGTGGACACTATTTCAATTAAAACAAAAAATTGAACGTCGTTCCTGTTAATTTTGTTTAGGAGAGTTTATACTTCTATTTTAAACAAAAATGAATAGCCCGAGATTAATCTCTATTATGAATATATTAAATCAGTTAACAATGTTTATGAATTAATATGAAAATGAATTCTAATGTTAAACAGTCCGTCGATTGTATAAAAATGAGATAGGTTACAATTATTGAGTTATGGAGGTTATAACGCATAATTCTGTCTATTTAAGAAAGAGAAAATAAATAGGGTATTCAATTTCGTTTACTCATTAGTTTTCAGTTCCTTTTTTTATCATAAACACTGCAGACCCTACCCTCAAGCATCACTATTAGTTAGCTCACCCAGAGGCGCGCTACAGCGCATTAATACAACCATCAATAGTAGCTTCAGATGAGTAGCATGTTTCAGTTTAGTGGGAATCTGTGAGGTACATGTTCGTGTAATTCCCTTGTGAGCCGGAAGTCTTTTGTATATCAAAATAGATACAATCAAGCTGCATCTGATTACAGAGAGAACCATGGGTCCTAATGGGTCTTGTTTATGCAATAAATTAGTAGAAAATGTAGCATTAACTTAACACTGCTTTCAAACACAATCAGGACCAAAAACAGGACCAATGATTTCTGTGATCGAATTGAAGATCTTGTTATTCTTTATCATCATTAACAACAATCTGGCATTAAAAGGTTCATCCTGATTGGTTCTAACAAAACGCTACAATCTATGATTTAACTCTTTAAGGAACGTTGTAGAGCTGAATGCTGTTTTTGCAAACCTCTCGTGTTCAAAGTTTAGTAGCAAGGCAAGCAATTTTTTTTAATGGAATGGATGGTTACATTTAATAACTTCGACATGTTTATAAACGTCTCTGATATTGCACTGCTCATTAATCACTACGTTCTTATGTATGAATTCGTTTTTGGCCATTCTTTACGTAATTTATTTCTTATTTCCTTCACAAAGAAAAACTCTTAGTATGCTTTTTAAAAGAAAAAAAAACAAACTCCCGAATTATTTTGATCAAAAATTACACCACTGCAGTATATTTCGTTTCTTTCTTTTTTTTTTCCTTCTTTATCTCTCTCTCTTTTGTTTAATATTTTCCTTCCATCTTACCCAGTTGGGTTCTGAGTTTGCGTTGAGTCAGCGCCGTGAAATATGGCTGCCGTGACGCCCGAGAGCCTCATTACAAGCGCTTCCGTTCAGATAGGAGAAAGCGTCTTTGGTTCACGTACGAAATGGGCGTTTTGTTATAGGAAGGGGGGAAGGGAAAGAAGATGGGGGCTTTTTCTTTCTTCGATTCCCGCCGACATGATGAATATTCAAGCTCTACAACTTCTGCCGCACTGCATACGGGCAAGGGTTTTCGCAAAACTGCGCGAACCTTACTTGCATTCATTGGAGAATGCTTTGGCCCGTTATTTACGACCTCGCTCCTCTCTCCTCCTTCAATCTTTCTCTCTCGCCTTTTTACATCGCCGCAATCTGTATCTTTCTCTTTTACTCTTAGTTATTCTTTATTATAATGCCCAGAAACGTTCTCGCTGCCATTGGAGAATATTTCGCACTAAAAATTGTTTTCCTCTTTCATTCCTCCACGTTTGATGGAATGTCTACACTTCAGTCTGTCCATTGATCCTTATGATAAGTCATGGAGAAAACCACAAGAATTAAGAAAAAAAGTTTACATATGTAGGCGAGTTTTGTGTTCTATTCACTTGCAGTATAAAAATCATCATATACACTCACATTCCAAAAGTCATGGGAAGTAGCATTATGTGCAAACAGTATAAATATGCAAATTAGTGTCAGTAGGTTTAGTTGCACCGACATGAGTAAGGGGTGAGGTGTTAAGAGTGACAGTGGCTACACGACGAGAGCTATCAGAGTTCGAACGTGCCCTGGTATGTGGGTCATTCAATATCGGAGGTGGTTCAAGAATTCAACATCCCACGGTCCATAGTTTCAAGAGTCCACCGAGACTACCAACTTCTCAATGAACAGGACCAACGGCATCTGAGTAAGATGGTCACCACTAATAGGCAACTAACACTACACCAGATGACATCAGATTTTAACCAGGGTGATACTAGAGTTGTATCGATGCGAACTGTCCAACGAAATCTGGTGTCCATGGGATATGGAATCAGAAGACCCACGAGGGTGCCCTTGCTAACAACAAGACATCGTCAACTATGTTTCTCTGGGCCCATGAACACATCGACTGGACACGCGTGAATTGGTCTCATGAATCTCGGTTCCAGCTGATACGAGTGTGGCGCAGACCCCCTGATGGCTATGGACCCAAGTTGTCAAACATGCACTGTGCAAGCCGGTGGTGATTCCGTAATGGGCAATTCTGGGAAGCTCTCCAGCTCCAGTCGGAATGATTGGCAATGTCTTCAGATGCCTTCCACCCACTTGTGGAATCAATGCCACGTCGCACTGTGGCACTGCGCTGGGTTAGAGGAGGTCCCACGCATTATTAGGTGCTATCCCATGATTTATGGCATATGAGTGTATATTAACATTCGGTAATACAAAGAAATCCCAGTTGAAGCTAGTTAACATGTGTGATGTAGAAGACAATCGGACAATACTGGTGATTCTCCATTTACTCGAGCCACCTGATGCTAGGCCGACCCCTTGGTTCCTTACCCACCAGCTTGGAAAATAGCAATTGCTTAGGAAGATCAGTTTGCGCCATCCTTATCAACTGAGATCTCTCAATACGTAGAAGTAGCGCCTCAAAACCTAAAGATTCCCTTATTATACAGCTGAGGACTATATCTAGTAGGGTAACACCTGCCAAACTACTCAGAAATCTCATTTCTGCCACTTGCACTCACGGTCGCATTCTTTCAGTCATTACTGCATGATCATCGGTGAGAATGGGGACAAAGATAGATTTGAAAACAGAGAGTTTCCGTTTCGTTACAACGGATTACCACAGTTCTGTCTGACCGATCCGAGCGTCCAATTCTCTCACTTGTCTTCACTCATGAATGAGGTCCCGAGATTTAATTATGTAAAGATTTTGGTTTATATAGTCACGAATCATCCATAGTGTTCAGAATGGCTGTCATTGGCTTATTATAGGTTCGTATATTCTCTGGAATGTCTTGTTGGTGATAAAGATACTTCTTGGTGAAGTTTTTGTTCATTCGTATTGGAGGTTTGTACCTGCTATAGGGTGTCCCACAGTGATATGATTACCTTGAAGGCCTTAAAACATAGTAGACTTCTTGCTGAAGCTGATTCACTGACGTTCTGTTTATGTTACTGCAATGTTTAGATTTTGGAGCAACTGTATTGAATTTTCTGAAAGAAAAAGAAAACTGTGACTGAATCTTCTTAAGGATGAGATGGCATTATTTACACTGTTGCAAAGACTCTTTAAATGATTGCATATTTGCAGTGTGGTCAACTAATGCCAAAAGGAACATAACCGATTGATTTAGATGAGATTGAGTAATAAAAAAAAAAATAGAGCGGTACGCTTGAATTCTCATCCACGTGAGGCTTAATCTTTAAGAAAAGCCAAGTTTCATTTAAAACACGCTCGTTTTCCAAAAGTTTAGCCATTAGGAAAAGAATAGGGCTCCAGGTACATGCACTCACTGCAACAATTTCCTGCGTTGGGGCGTTGACCCAAAAAATACACATTTATTAAAATAAAGGACTAAAAAAAAGCCATCACCTTCAAATTTTTTTGTCATCATCATTTTTCATGCCATGTCATCGCCGAGAAAACGTTTCTATTTTTTTTTCCCTTTATTATTATTTTTTGCTTAATATTTTTCTTTCTCCTTTTCCTTGATGTGATTCTCTGTTACCATGGCAGCAACATTGAATGAAATCTTGTAAGCGTGCGTGTGCATAGTTTGAATTTTTTTTAAATGTGCGTTTAATTTGAAGAGTTATATATAATTTGGTATATGCAGGGTGAATACAAAAGTCTGAACCCCCCTTTTATTTTTTGAACCGAAGCAGATATGTCAATTTTGATGAATCCAATGAATAGGAAGTTGTGGGTGGCCTTTACCATGGTGCACTTTTCATCATCTTAAAAATGCAAATTAGGACACATTCAAAACTTATCTCAAAAACTGTAAGGGATAGAGAAAAAAACCCAATTGCAAACTTGTTCAGCATAAAAAAACAAACAAAACAAAAAAAAATCATCCAAATCGGACCAACCAATCACCCACAATCACGTGGTGAACTGTTTATAGCTTACACAAGGAAAAGTGAATGTTGATATTTCCACCAAGTAAAGCATGCAAATCAAAAAATTAACAAAAATTACCATACTCACATTCACTTTGATGCGGAAAAGCAAATAAAAGGCATGTTTCAGCACACACAAGACAGAACAATTCCAGGATGGCAAACTACACTCTTCCGGAAATGGTTAACGTGATCTTCTGCTTGTGGGTGATTGGTTGGTCCGATTTGGATGATTTTTTTTTTGGCATAGATCTTGTTAATTTTCAGCTTATCGTGGATGATGATCTCCACACTGCCAGTGCCGATGTTCAGTATTGATGCCAATTCTCGGACATGAATCCGCCTGTTGTCCCTTATCAGGTCATTTGTTCGTGCGATGATGCCATCATTGACAACAGTTGCTGGCCTTGCCTTATGAGGTTCAAAGACGGATGATCGAAAAAATCAGGACTCGGTGAACTGTCTTTGAAGTCTCTGATGAATTTCAGATGCTTTCACATGTTCTAGAAGGTCGTACTAGTGGCTTGAGAAGGAAGACCAAGATTGTTTTGTTAATAACAATGCATTGATCAAATTTATTTATTTTTATTATCGGATCCAGTAAATAAGAATTAGGCAAGTAAAAAAAAAATATTCAACAAAGCAGCTCAGCTTCCTCATGAACTCAACATCCTTGTAAGACGAAAACTTCTGTGAAAAGTTGAAATTTTAATGTTATCTAATTTTCTGGCAAATTCCTGAGTCCCATTAGAGTCCCATCTCGTTCGTATTGAGTATCTTATGTTTATGTAAACATTAAACTAGTTTCTGACGTATTAATTAATAACAATTTAACCATCTGTGTCAGAGCAGGAAGAAAAGCGGTTTGACGTTGAAGAGCCGTCCGTCAAAGGCGCTGAATTTTATCGATGCTGAGCGAGATTGAATGAGCCCCTTGAGCGACTCGAGAAAGTAAAAATTTGGGAGATGGAGAGGTCAGGGTTCATTTTTGAGGCCATGCATCACGAACGAGGTCGCCCCTGTTGTGACGCTAAGAGTTTTCGCGTTTGCCCGTTTGGAGTTATTTATTTTCACTTGGCTGAAGTTAATGACGAAATCCATCAAAGCCCCGAGAAGGTCTCGGCGCCGTTCAAGTGACGTCAGTTTCGCGAGTGTATGAACAGGAACATCATTTCGGGATCGCTTTGCATCAACATCATTTCTGTTTTGGGTTTGTAATGAAGATCTGAATTCTACACGTTAAAAGAGAACTAGTTGTAGGTAGTCAACAAACAAAATGCTCTACCAGCTTAGCTTCTTTTCAAGCATCTTACCAAAACAGGCTGGAGAAGTTTATTGATTTCATCACTACAGTTTCAAGTTGACAATACAAGATTAGTATCATGATATATAACCTCAGCCAAGGTTATTTCCAAAAGTGAACTTTTCTGGCGACAGAGCTTAAACAGGGAGTAACTAAATTCTACAATAGGTTCAGCAACCTCTGAAATCAACATAGCTGCAAAAATGCAAATACTATTGACTTAGCTGGGGAAATACATTTCTGTTTACAGAACGCGCCAAAACAAACAGTACCAGGCATTCCGGGCTTTTGTTATTTGTTAGTAAGCACGGTGATATTGAATTAGCTGCAACGAAACAAAAGTTTCAAAAGTTCTGCCACACAAAAGGCTGCTAAGTCAGCACCCACTTTTAATGACAAATAATGCAAACCATAGTGAGTTCCTAGAATCGATTTAACAACTTTAATTGAAGTTTTGTGAACATTTTATACGGTTTTTGTGAAATGTTCAATTCTTAATGTGACTTTGCATTACAGACAAGGCTAACTAAACCAGTCCCGGAACCATATTTATCAATTGGCGAAGACAGTAGTAATCAATCATGTTGAGTTTGGACGTATCTTTGAACCAATTTGGATTGTCATTAATTTTACCTTATATTCATTCTTAACGCATCACTCCAAGTTGTTTGATATATTACATGCCATATCTTATCATTGAAAATTTTTGAGGTGTCATAAGGGTATCATTAGAGCACGTGCCATTGTATCCATTATGCCAGTCTTCAGAACAGTTCATTCTCGGAACCATATTTATCAATTGACGAAAATAGTAATTAATAACCGCTTATAGCTGTTCCTTTGAAAATTGCTAGGTGGGGTCATGAAGGTACCATTTGTGCACGCGCCATTGAACCGATTTAGATAATATTTGTGATTAGTTTGTATCATGACCATATTCATCGACTGACGAAAACAGATTTTGAAAATCTTTCATAGCCTTAGAGGAGTTAGCGTTACGGACGGACAGACAGACAGACAAACGTCTGGTCTTTTGGTAAGAATGGCTCTTTGAGCATGGATTCCTAATTTGTCTGTAACCTTCTCAAGATAGGCCCTGGTTGCGTTGGCGGTATACTGAGCATTTACTTTCACTTTAGTTTGTACTCCGATGAGCGGAGGGACATTCCACCAACGACCATGGAAGGCCAAATTTCATAACATTTCACCAACCATTCATCTGGTACCTTCTGACCTTGCTGAATGTACAGAATGTTACAATTATAGTTTTCAAGATAGAACTATGCCTCTTCCAATGTGACCATATATTTCGATTTGGGTCTAGCCAGGATTTGCTCATACAGTTTCCTTGGTTGGTTTCTTCTTGTGAACTTAACTCAACGTGTGAACCTTTGTTTTTTATTTCTAATTATTGCTCTCAAATCTTTATACACACACACACACTGGCCAATGAATTAGAAACCCTTGATGAATTACTGTACTGATATGTAAAGCGGGGTCACAGGCCAGAAACGATTGTGGAGGTGGAGCAAGTGTCGGCAGACTTCAATGAAGGATCATCGCAACCCATCTCCAGAACAATGCGCCGAGAGTTGAAGCGAATAGGGACGGGAAGTCGCAGGCCAGTGAGGAAGCCCCTGGTGTCAGCAACAAACCGGAAAGTTCGCCTGCAGTGGTGTAAAGAACGGTGTGACTGGACAGTAGACGACTGGTAAAAGGTGTTGTGGTCGGACGAGTCACGTTACACATTGTTTTGCACCGATGGTCGGCAGAGAATTTGGCGGCAGCCCCATGAAGCGATGGACCATCCTGCAATGGTGCATTTGTACCCAAATGGTGACGGGTTCTTCATGGACGACAATGCTACTGTCCATCGAGCAAGAATTGTTCAGGAGTGGTTTTCTTATCATGACACCGAGTTGCAACATCTGCCGTGGCCAGCGCAAAGTCCGGATTTGAATCCGATCGAGAATGTTTGGGACATGTTGGAAAGAGACATTCGTCGAAGGCATCCACACCTTATCTGCAATGCAACACCTTGTAGAGTCCATGCCAAACCGCATATGTTCTGTAATTTACAGCCAAAGGAGGGTCAGTACCATATTGAACGAAGGTTTCTAACTCATTGGCCGGTGTGTGTAGACTTTGCTATGAGAGGTCTTAACAGCTTGCTATCGGCCTTTTGGCAGCTTCTGCATTGTTTTTTAAAAAAATTGGAATCTAGAGTTTATACTTTTGTTTTACTGAAATCGAAGTTGCTGCATAATTAAGGAATCACCCTCTGTAACGCTTTGGAATCACTTTGACGTGCCAAGTTTACAATTGGAAATTTTTGTTTATCTCTTATGATTGAAGATATAGAATTTGCATGTGTCCTAATGTGCATGTTTGAGATGATCCGTTTGGCAGGAGGGGTCCAATACACTTTTTAGTCACCCTGTAGATTGCAGTTGTGTTAAAACATGTTATTTGTTGTTCTTGACACCTCTCTCTTCTGGGAAGGTGGGAAACGCATTGCTTGCCTCTTGGTATAAAATACGACGGAGTCCTCGATGAATACGAAAAAAAACAAAAAAACAACAAACATTTGTTACTAAATTAAATATTCAAATTGCATCTGAGAAATACTCCCATAAAGAACCGTCCAAATGGTAACAACAAACAATAATAATAAAACTTTCTAAGCGAGAAGACAAAAGCGAAATTCGTAATAAATTCTTATCTGACATTAACGAGGCTCTGAAATGGCGCTGGAAGAATGTTGATGTCGGCTTCGTTGATTTTTTTTTCCGGAGACACAACAACAGAACGGAGAAGGAGGAGGAGAAAAAATGGGCTCATCTTTATTAGACGATTCGTGAATTTCTAGCAAGCTTTTTTTTTTATTTCCGATTTTTCTTACACTGATATTTTTGCATCAATCTCTTTCGCCGTCTCCCCGTGAAAGTTCTGTAGAATAATCTTCCGATTCCCTTTCCCTCTTTTGCTTGACTTCTCTTTTGCTTGAATTTTTCTTTCCCTTCTGTTAATGTTTCTTTCCGGTCACGTAGAAAACATCAAGGGAAATTTCCGTTTATATATATGTGTGTGTGTGTAGAAAAAATGTATTTTCCCCGACCTCCTTTTTTTTTTTTTTTTTTTTTTTTTTTTACTTTTTCCTTCTCTTCCTCTTCGTCATCATGTCAGCCAAACTGGCAGTATAAATTTTTCACTGAGACCCGAACGGATTTTTTTCATTTAATGTTACACCGTTCTCTCCTACGTTTTTCGTTCTCTCAAGTCTTTCAGATGGGCCCGCCTGAGCTAAGATTTTATTTAAAAAAAAATTCGGACGTGCTGATTGGCGCCAAGGTAAGATAAAAAAAAAACGCCCAAAAAACGTTAACATGCTGCCGTTGTTGGAACCGATTACTTTTAAAGCAAATTTCGCTGAAACTGATTTTTATATAGAAATGGCGAATTACTGTTTGTTAGATCGCATTACCGTTATAAATCTTTTCTGTCTTGGTTTTTTACATATAATCATAGAAAAATAATTGCACGCGCTTGCAACTGAGAATTTTCCAAAAAACTTTTTTTTATTTAGTTCCTTGTTCGGTGTGGAGAAAGATCCGTGACGAAACTGACAAACACTGCTATTGTCGAAAAGTTATTAGGAACTTAAAGCTACTTATAAAAATGCTACTTTTTTAAAATAGATATACTTTTTTCAGATTCTGCTTTCAAAAATATTATTATCAAGGTCTGAGCTCAGCTGTATTAACTTTTCAGGCAGTTTCGTTGTTTCCTTCAAGTCAATTGCACATGCTGTAACGAAGATATTGCATGTGATCTATCAAACGATTCCTGTCTCGTTTTTTACGGGAATCTCGGTCGATATATTTGACTCGAGAAGTCAGATTCAGGATTCAAAAACTTGGGATTCAAGACAGATTCGGTTTTTCTTGATAATCTGCTAACTCTCCATTATCTCCAGTTACTGCTCATTTTTAAAGATTTTCAAGAAAATGCTAAGTTCTAAGGACCAGCAATTCTAAGAAAAGCCCGAACAACAGGAATTCTATATTCAACGATTCAGAGTACTGTCAGACTCCTCAGCGTGAACGTTTTGCTGGTCTCGTTTTTTACGAGAGTCTCGGTCGAGATATCGGCTCGAGAAGTCAGATTCAAGATTCAAAAACATGGGATTCGGAGAAAATTCGGTGAAATTCCCAGAGATTTATTTTACCTTTGCCAAAGATTCAAAGTATTGTCAGACCCCCTCGAATATTAACGTACGAGTCGCGCCATCTAGCGTGAGAAAGTCAGATTCAGGATTCAAAAACTTGGGATTCAAAACAGATTCGGCTTTTCTTGATAATCTGCTACCGCTCCATTATCTCCAGTTACTGCTCATTTTTAAAGATTATCAAGAAAATGCTAAGTTCTAAGAACTACAATTATAAGAAAAGCCCAAATAACAGGAATTCTATATGTTGTTACTAACTCAACGATTCAGAATACTGTCAGACCCCTCAGCGTGAACTTTTTGCTTGTCTAGTTTTTTACGAGAATCTCGGTCAAGATATCGGCTCGAGAAGTCAGATTCAAGATTCAAAAACATGGGATTCGGAACAAATTCGGTGAAATTCCCGGAGATTTATTTTACTTTTGCCAAAGATTCAGAGTATTGTCAGCCCCCCCCCCCTCGAATATTAATGTACAAGTCGCGCCATCTAGTGTGAGAAATGGAAGTTTTTTTACGTTACGAAATACGGCAAGTACACTAACTTCATCTTTATTGGTTAGGCGGAATAAAACGTGCTCACAGGAGTTCCATTTCCCATAAGCACAAGCAGGCACTCGATTAAGCGAGAGAACTAGGTGGCAGATATTTGGCCGATGCTCTCGCTATGCACAGCAGTTTGCCAACGAGATCGAAAAATATTTTCGTAAAATTATTTCGTAACGTACGATAATTGTCGAACTTTAATAGAAGTGTCGTCAAATTTTTTCGTTTTCGTATGAAAAATTTCTCTTAAAGAAAAAAAAAATTCCCTATTTAGGAATTAGGTTTGTTTTGTTTTTTTCGTTACGAGAAATCAGTTACGAAATATTCAAGCAATGTTCTCGTGTAATAATTTCTCGTTAATGACAAACCTGCAACCTTGTTTTTTGGGGGTTTTTTTCGTATTAAATGCGAATTTGAAACAGCAATCGAGATATAGTACTAACTCACAGGTGGCGCCATCTAGCGTCAGAAATGGAAGTTTTATTACATAATGTAATAAAGCAAGTACGCTAAATTCAGCAGTAATATTCTAGGCGGAGTAAAGTACACTCACAGGGTTTCTATTTTCCCATAATTAGATCACTGAGGGTGATAACTGGCTATTAACTCGCTCATGTTGGCGGATAACAAGGCACTCGACTAAGCGAGAGAACTAAGACGGCGAATTTTTGGCCAGATGTTTGCGCTATGCACAAATGCGCATGAACAAGGATCTCGTTATGCGAGGGACATTTGCCAACGAGATCGAAACGTTTTTGAATAATGGTTCTCAAGGTGAAATACGTATTCGCCTAAATAAATCGTTGTGAAGTAGAGGTTCTTGGTTTTCATTATATTTTACAGTGATTAACAAAAGTCTGGTTCAGGGATTTACTAGTTTACTAAAACATGCTACGATTTATACAAGGTCCGCCAGTGAAACGGGAAGATTTCGTAAATATTTTTATTGTCAAACTATATTTTTAATAACTTCTAAGGTGTTAATAGAAAGTAAAAGAGTAGCCATTTGTTTTGCAATAAGAAAAAAAATCATAAGAAAAAAATCATTTTTTGAAAACAACAACCCCCAAATGTCCTCCGTTGAAATTTATGCTATCTTGGAGTCGCAGACGGATAGGTTCGGAGACCGAGGGGGCCAACTGATATCTCCGTTTGAGAAACGACACACCCCGGGAACACAGATTCTTGCTGGAAAAATGTTTTTTTCATTTACTGGAAAGAGTTGTGGTGTGAGGAAGTTCTCAATCATTGCAATGTAGTGCTCTGTTGGCCTCCTTCCCCCTAGCGTCAATATATTGAACCCGTCCTGCTGACAGAACCTAATGGCAGGCCTTGTAGGTCATGATAGGCTGGCGACTTAGTTCCCTACTACTTCGCCACGAGCTGTCAACCCCACCTCAAATCTTCCCGTTTCACTGCCGGACCTTACTTAAAAAAGAACTATCTGAACTGTATCTCACAGTTTCAAACCAAATTGAAATATTATATTCTCCTAAAGATACAGATTGCTCTTAGTAAATAAGAAATCGCACTATCATATTTTTTTCAAATGCGCCACAAAATAAAACCGAACCATTTCTTTGCGCAGAAGCACACACTGAAAGCCATGGCGGTAGCACTTTCTTCCAGTCCCGGAAAATTTACGAAGATTGCCGAAGCTAAATAAATGGATTATTCAATGGATTGTCGTCTACTGCTCCTTCGTAGGAAATAATTCCATTGCTTTCATGTGAGGCGTATGCGTGCGCCAACAGGCAGACCACTTCACCTATCGGCGTAACAATAAATTCTTTGTATGGATACTGGCGTGGAAACAAACAAGTTCTTTCGTTTTCGTGGTTTATTTTGAAAGAAACAAAATAGTGCGATTTCTTATTTTGCAAGCATGAATGGTTTATTTAGGTGAATAAAATATTTCAATTTGCTTTGAAACTCGATGACAGCTCTCAAGCTCAAATACTGACGCCATCTTTCGACAAGATTCTTCTGAAAACCCTTTATCCTAAGAAGATTACAACAACCATCAAAAAAAAAAAATAATAAAATCGAGTTACCGTTAAGACTGTTTATATTCAATGTTTTCGTGTCTGTGCGGTTTTTCCTCTTTGTGATGTGGACGATTAGTGGCATCCACTTTAGCGTCTCACCGTTGGACTCGAGCCCACGAGGCATGATGCCAGTTTGCGACAGGTGAAACGCGTGCTAACTACGTTGAGTTTCTTCCAAGTTGACATTGGAGCTAACTCATGTGGAAACGTACAGGAGACCGCTCATCATGCACACGCTAAAGAAGCGGGGGGGGGGGTCTCCATTCTGAAATGAATTAAAAGTTCGTCGTATTCGAGGGAATGAGTCAACGAGATTGGAGTCATCTTTGGTAAATTTGTATGAGACTTTGAAGTGAATAGAGCTGGATGCATATTCCTTTTGTGTGACCTTCTTATTGGATCAGTTTTTTTTTGTTTTTTTTTGTTTTTTTTTCCAGTTTTGAAATCTGAAATGCAAGTCATGCCATCGGGAAGGGTTATTACTCTGACCCGATAATTCGTAATCGCTTTAGGTCAACAAAGGGTTACATAAGGCTGAGAAGATTCTCAGAATGGGAGAAACGTGGTCTAAAATTAGAAGAAAATCGTCAAATATATTTCACGTGCAGTATCCAAACCGCCTCCTCTTATCTTATTAAGTTAACGTTTGAATTTGGTTATGGACTCTCATCCGTATAAACCTGACAAGGCTGAATGTATGTTACTTCAGCCTTATAGGCCAGCAAAGCTCATCAGTGTCGGTGACTAATATGATGAAATATGATGATTGAATGTTTTTTCTAATTTAAACAAAAATACCATTCCTTTGTGTTTTCAAGGACTTTTTTTAAACATGTGTCATCATACCGAACGTAACCAACAACTTTATTTCACTTCTTTTCGTAGGTTAACTTCTCTTACTTTCTTATACATAGTATTGTAATCACGAAAAATTTCGACTCCAAATTTTCACTGATTTTCACGTTTTAGGGTCCCTAGATTACGAAAAAGTGATTTCTGGAAAATGTCTGTGTGTGTATGTGTGTGTGTGTGTGTGTGTGTGTGTGTGTATGTGTGTGTGTGTCCACGATAGCTTCCAAAGGCTTAAGCTATCGAGACCAAACTTTAAACTTAAGATTATAATCTTCCTCAGGGGGTCTGATTAGTTTTCCAGTGGAATCGGTGAACCGGGAGTATCAGTTTACTCCAGCGCCAAAATATAAATTTTGAAATATCTCGTTAAACATTGCGTTTATGAAAATTTTGAAGGGACTAAAAAGTGTCCCAATTTCAATTTTAAACAACTTTCGTTAAGAAAAATTTTCAAAATTCCAACCGGAAGTACCAGTTTTACTCTTGTCAAAACCTATTTTTTGGCTAATTCAGGCGAAATAAGACGGTATAGGAAAATTTGTGAAGTACACAAAAGTATTTAGAAGTTAATTTTAACAACTTTTGTTTACGAAATTTTTCAAAATTCCAAAAGGAAGTACCAGTTTTACTCTTATCAAAACCCAGTGTTTTGCTAAAATAGGCGAAAGAAAATGGTATAGGAAAATTTGGAATCTATACCAAAGTGTTTGGAAGCTAATTTGAATTAACTTTTATTCACAAAATTTCTAACGGAAGTAGCCATTTTAGACAAGGACATTTATATATAAGAAAGTCCACAACAGACCATAACTGACCACACCTAATTTTTTCACTAGCTATCTCGTCCAAAAAGTGCCTTTCTTTTTTAAATTGACCAAACTGCATGGATGTGCATGAATATCCAGTAAAGTAAATTTCGCATGTACTTACATAGGCCAATGAATTACTAAGCAAAATAATATAAGATCAGCTGAATCATGCGTATACTTATCACCTATTTAAAGAGTTGGGTGAGTCTAATCATAGGACTTGATCTGCATAGAAAAAAAGCAGGAACCAACTGACTTCGAAATAGGGATCGACGATTAATCGCGATTAATCGATAAATTGTGGTTCTAATAATCGATAAAGCTTATTATTCAGGAGTTTTGGATTCATCGCAATAATCGATATATTTATAGTCATTAATCGATAAATTCATAAATCGATACATAAAAATCTTCGAAGGATCTCTCAATCCTCTCTACATCGGTTCCCTTCGAGCAATTTTTTTTTTTTTGCAAAAGCTGAAGCAACTGCATAAATATTCATTTATGGAAGGACACTTTGTTATTTTGTGTAGCAATATTAAACCTTATCTTTGTCTTTTTAAAACTTATTTGACCATATTGTTTTTACTGTAATTTCTAATATTTATAATTGGAATATATCGATTAATCGATTATTATAATCGAGCACTTTAATTAATCGATTAGCAAATCTTTATAATCGCCCATCCCTACTTCGGAAAAGGACTCTTCTATCCTGAACCATAATTGAAACAAAGAAGCAGCTGATTGGATTCTTGAAAGGTGCGATATCCAGAGCATTGGATCTTTAGAAAAACGATCAAAAGTCTTTGTGCCACAGTTACTTCTTTTTATACAATCTATCATGAGCGAAGGAGAATTGATTTTAACCAAGGCTGTTCCCACGAACAAGTTTTACTACATAAGAAGTTTTGTCCCAAAATTAAATCGTGAGCTACTACAGCTACGTGACCGACACGTAAAAACGTTAACATGACTTTTTCTATAAATTCTATTTTCGCTAACTGATATGGTTCAGGAAATGAACCATTTTGAATATGGTTGTAATCGAAACAATGACATGTGCTCTAATGGTACACTTATGACACCCTCAAAAATTTTCAATGATAAGATATGGCTTGTAATACATCAAACAAATTGGGATGATGTATCATGAATGAATATAACGTAAAATTATTGATAGGCGAAATATTTTCAAAGACACCTGGTTTAGTGGAACCATTATGGTTCATTAGAACTTTCAATGCTAAAATATGGCATGTAATATATCAAACGACTTGGAATGAGGTGTCGTGAATGAATATAACGTAGAATTAATGATAGTCGAAATTGGTTCAAAGGTACGTGGTTTAATGGTATCTCTGTGGACCATTAGAAACTTACAATACTAACTTAGGGCGGTTTCAAAATTTAGTTCCGCGAATAGTTTAGTTTAACCTTTCGGTACTTGGTTATGTCATTCCTTAATGATTTATTAAGCTTATAATATGAATTGCTAAAATGGGATCATATAAAGGTTTAGCCGTTGCTAGCATATTTTTTTGGAAATCTTAGCCTGCAAGAGTATTTCTTGAAATTTTAATGGATTTGAATTTGGTTTGATATAATAACATGATTTTTTTTACTGGTTTATTTTACCAAAGAGGCTTCAATCTTGTTTCTATTAGAATTTCTATTAGAGGCTTAAATTTTATTTAGCTTGTAGCTCATTATAACGAGATTATAGCTAATTGGATACGAATTATCATGCGATGTATTAAGTCATTTCCAAACTCCGCAATTTACCAAATTTGATTTGATTTTTTTTTTTTTTTTTTTTTACTTTTCCTATTCAATCTGCGTCTTTCATCTGCTTACTTCTCCCATTTTAAATTGATATATTTTCCGTAAAAAAAAACAACCCTACAGACTCCACCCTTTTATTTTTTCCGCCTAGGACTTCTGGTTCCCCAAGGGGAGTCTGTTGGCCATCGAAAAGCTGCGCTCAGTCATTTGTCAAAGCAGGATGTCCAACGGAAAGCCGCGCAACTTTAGCGTCATGGGGAGGAAACTAATTGGCCCAACTGGGAGAGTCTTGCTTCAAACAAACCCCACATCCACCAACCCTTCCCCCCCCCCCCCCCCCTCCTTCACTTTCCTCCTCTAAGGAAGGACAGAAAACATTTATCAACTTCTACGTACATAGACTGTCGCTTCACGTGGGTCTCTCTTATAGAACTGTATTTTTTTTTTCGGGTTTCTCGTAGTTTTATTGGATGTTTTCTTTATCGGGAGCAATTGAGTGTGGTATGTGCTCTACTTTATGAAACGCCTCTATTCTTAGAAAGAGAATATTAATTTTTAAGGTTCTCACAGTTTTATTTTTAAGGTTTATGAATAAACTGAATGAAGATCCTAAAGCGTTACGGAGTCTTCTTTTCAGTGGTGCAAATTTTATGAGTCTAGGTTTGATATTATAATTGAATGTTATGCTTTTAAAGCGAACTGCTCGACACTCGTCTGAAGCGCTGTATTTAGATTAGAAGCATAGGTGTATATCTTAATCAATGGAAAGTTAATAAAGATAATCTATCTTCAAAAATGACAATAAAATGGGATACTTCCTTTCAACCGACAAAAAAAAATGGAATAATTAACAAACTTACGCAAATAAGCAATTCAAACTACCGTATTTTCGCGAATATACCCCGCGGGCTATACACTTTTTTACATCTGCGGGAGGGCGATGCGGGGTATCTAGGGGTGCGGGGTTTCCAAATTATTTTTTACATGAATGATGCAATCTAGAAACTTTCAATAGAATGATTCAAATGAGTGAACTGCTATCTTCCAAGCAAACACCCTTTTATATATTAAACTGTGAGGGCCAGAAGGACTATGATTGGTTGCCAATAGAAGCCAGGATAGGTAGGTGAAGTTTACCGTTTATAACTACGTTTCTGCTTAATATTTCGTTGGCCATCCTTTTGCGAGAATGACAGCGTGAATTCGTTGCGGCATTGATGATATGAGCTTGTCACATTCCTCCTGAGTAACTTCAGCCCAATTTGACTTCAATTTCACTTTCAAATCTGCTATGCTTGCTGGTTTCTCGAGGTATAGACGTTGTTTTACATTTCCCCAAAGGTTCTCAATGGGGTTGAGATCGGGTGAGTTCGACGGCCATGAGAGAACTGGGATATGATGGTCTTCTAGCATCTTGGCAGCATGAGGAGGTGCAAGATCATGCTGGAAAATTATGTCTTCATCATCATCCACTGGTAGGTCTTCAAGTGCAGGTATCAGGAAAGCATCCAGAATATCTTGATAACCCGAAGCGTCCAGTGCCATATGTTGACATGCACCCCCACACCATAACAGAGGGCGGGAATTTAACACTTTTCTTCAGATGTCGCGGTTCATGTGCCTGATTCTTACGGCGCCAAACTCGACAACCTTTATCACCAAAAACTAATTCAAATCGCGACTCGTCGCTGAACACCACTCTTCGCCACTCATCAACAGTCCAGTCGACGTGCTGTTTGCACTATTGAAACCTCTTATTTCTCTGCTTCGGAGTTTTTGGAATACGGCATGAAAACTTCAGATCATGTAGACGTCGAACTGTCGTCCGGTGAGATACGTTCACGTACCGCAGCCACTGTCGATGAAAGTGCTTGGGAGACTGGAATGGGGCTTTCCTAACAATCCTAGTTCCAGCAAAACGAGCACCGACTATCAGTCCCTTTTGAAGTCATTTAGGTTCTTTTTCCCCACGCTGATGATTTTCTATGACAAGATTCATCCAACTCTTTTTTTAAATACGTGAAAAAGTACGCGCTTGAATCACATGACGTCAAACTATTTTTACAGAAAAATAGATTAAAAGAAATTTTACACATGCTTCACACACGTTTCCAGTTCTTAGGCCAGACATTGTGATATCAGGGATTTCTAAATGTTCTTTGAATCTGGAAGAAAGCTTTTTAGACGTGAGACGAACGAAAAACTTTTCTTATAAGAGACTGCCGTTGACAGGAAGTTGTTTTTGCTTGGCTCCGGTAGAATAACAGGTCGAGAGGGAAACGTTAAGGGCGTGTAGAGGTTAATAATACGGTGACTTCTTACACAAAATTGCCGCAAAAGGTAAGGAAACCAATCTCTTAGGCAGTTCTTATAGAGATTTGGATGAAGGGCAAGTTTTTGATGTAAAGCTTAGGTATGAGTTAAGAAAAGGTGATTTTTAGATATCAGATTTTATATTGATTGTGAGGTTATACAGGGTGTCCGAAAAGTCTGGTAACATGGGAGGGGGGGATTCATTTCCGCACTCAAATTTGACTTTGACCGCCAAATTTAAGCTCATCCATTTGCTAACTCGAAAACTATCAAAGATAGAGAAAAATTTCCAATTGCTACCCTGTAGAGCAACACCACATTAGTCTAAAAACAATTTTTAATCACCCTTTCTCTTAAAAGATTTTGAAAAAAATGGGCGTGAAAGAGGTCAGTTGGGCTGGCCAGGTTGGCTGAGGTTTCTAACACATTTGACTTGCAGTGAAGCACACCGTCGGCAATTTTCTTTCCTTGAGTGACTCTTTCGATCTCGCAATTGCGTTTTCCTAGCCCATGTAACGTCAAAATGTCCTCTCGTTGATTAGACATCTTCGTATAATTTGTTAAATACACCTAACCTAACCTAACCTAACCTAACCTAACCTAACCTAACTCTAAAATCAAAATATGGGAATGAGCCAAACGAGTTTTTTCTGGGACGAGTTCAATGTTTTATCAGTTTCTTTCTGGTCACCCTGTATTTGTGATCTTTTGAACCGGAAGTAGATCACCGATTTCTTTTCTCAGGCTGTCGATTTGCCTAAGTTGTCGAATGCTGAAAACGGAAGTCGAAAACATAAGTACCTATCGGTCCTAATGCCTTTTCATTGCTTAGACTTTCCTGTACTTCCTTCTAGAAATGCTCATATTATTATTATTGATATTAATCCAATACGTCCATCCAGGGCCTGTTTGGCCAGAGGCCGACGAGTTGGGTCCCTGGATGGACCTGGATTAACGACTGCTGTAAGATGGTCGCAGCAGCCGGGGGGGGGGGGGGGGTAATCGTATCCCACTGGTGGTCGCCCATCCAGTGGACTTAACTTCCCTGAAGTTGTGTGCTCAGTGGAAGCCCACCAGTCCACGGCCTCCTCCCAATCCATTACTAGCACATAATAGAACCGTAGTATATTTTCTCTTGACTTACTTACTTACTTACTTTTCAAACCCGCTTATCCGTTAGGGTCGCGGGGGCAGCAGCCCTATGGAGGATCTCCAGCGATCGCGATCTTCAGGCGCATGTCCTCCCTGGTAATATCCAAGCGACTCAAACCCAGATTCTCCATGTAGTCTAGCCACCTGGTATCCACCGACCCCTTGGTCTCTTACCCACCGGCTTGGAAAATAACAACTGCCTAGGAAGACTAGTTTGCATTGGCATCCGTATCACGTGGCCATACCAGCGCAACTGAGATCTCTCAATGCGGAGAAGTAGCGGCTCAACACCTAAAGATTCCCTTATTGTGCTGCT